>JAOTQE010039684.1:0-10021 GCA_025631205.1 Nesometra sesokonis
ATGTGTTAACATCTGGTCCACAGCGCCTTGAGACTACGGTGTAAGGCGCTATATAAATCTAATTACATTACATTACAAGGCAGGGTGAAAGAACTTGATCTAACCTTTAGGGTGGACACACTTCTTCCCAGCAAGATTACATCATTGATGCACAAGTATAAATACTGGTATGTACAGTTAAAGGATGCAGCTACAAAAATAGGGTGGCACAATTTAAGGGTTAAATGCTTGAAGGGCTTCTAGAGGTTATTTTAGGATTGATATCGGGGTGGGATTAAGCAGGGTGGCAGGTTTTGAAATCAAATTTAGAGTGGGCTGAAAATGACCACAATGCCCAACATAACTACACCTTGCATGAATAAAATACGTAATGCAACTCAATATTCTAATATTATATAGTGCATTTATTCTATATATTTAACATAGCCGACTAGGTTTGCTGAATTATATGGCTTGCTATAAAACATACGTAAACATTTTTTTAAAGCCAGCAACTAGCATTTCATTCAAGAAGAACAATATAAATAATAAACATTTCTGCACCATTTTTTAAAGTACTATGTTATTGTGGAATACAATTTTAGATACTTTACTAAACCCATTGTCCCCAGTTTGCTAGACACATAACAACACCTCCACGTAACAAATTAAAACACTTGACCGGAGGAAGTCATAAATTGTCTTATTGACACCCTTACTGACACAATTATTTAAAAAAGAGACTCCTAATAATTTCATATACACATAAAATCTTCATCAAGGCATGCGATATATTTATATATAATACTCTATTCTAGATCCGTTGGGGGCGCCATCAGCTCTCCATGTGACTACTTGTTTCCCTATCTACTATATCTTGCACTTGCTTTGAAAGTAGTTGCGGTTTTGTCAGTATCATGGTCTTTTTACTTACTTCACGAACAGCTTTTGTTGCCACTAAAAGAAAAAACAAATATTGTATCATACTACTAAAATGATTACTTTAATTCTTGTTTTCCATTGTTACCCGGCAGTGAATCGGAATGCACTCAGCATTGATCCTTTTCAAGATGCTTCTGGGATGAACGCAGAGTGGCAGTGTAAATAGTTCCAATTACAAATTCTGGATTGGTTTAACATCCTCATCCATTGGGTAATAAATTTACTTGGCAGTAGGTTTAATAGCACAAATAGTTTCTTTGTATATCACTGTTATAATAAATATGAGAAATAGTAAAATATTTTATTGCATGGTTTGGGAAGTGATTTGTTTGTTTTAAAGTACCGGATAATATAACAGATGACAAAGGGGAAATCACTTAACTATGTGTTGGGCTTAGGCTATTTGTAAACAATCGTAAACATTAGTGCCAGTGTAAACTAACACCACTGTAGTGGCGGTTGCAAGAACGTCCCAGGATTGTATTTTGTTTGGTAGTGTAAAAGGGGTATTAGATCTTCAGGAATGTAGTTATACTGGGTGGAGGTGGGTAGCGCTACCCACCATCAAAATCATGTGCTGTGAAAAACTTTTATTTATCCAACCTCCGGCGCGCCCAACCCCTGGGATACTTTACTTACTTGGACGTAGATTCTTGAGTCTACAAGACTGGTCAACCCACTCGTTGAGGGCCTGCTCAAAATTATCGCTTGAAACGCTTGACATGGAACTTAGATAAGATGAAAACAGAGGTTCTATTAGCATACGAAACTGATGATATGTTAAGGAACGTAAACAAATTTTAACAAATTTTTTGGCCTACACATAGACTTCGCACAAGTCTCTTCTTTTTAGTCATTTTTGTAAGCTATGCTGCGCCACTAAGGATCACAATCAGTGATCATTGTTGCAATCCTCATATACCAAAATGTGCCAAAGATCGGCATTCTGTATTTGGCAAGTGGGCGGATAAAAATGAGTATTTACTCCTAGAATTGACCAATATTAAAGAGTATTCTCAAAATTGTAGTTTTGTTTAATTCATAATAAACAGGCTCAGTTCTTTGTGCTCACTCAGTCCTCACAATTTGTAGGCCTATACTAAGTTCTAGGTAGACCTAACTCAGAGCACCAAACATTATCATGAAAGATGTAATGTTATCACATGATTTTCAAAATATGTCATGCATACAAAATGACACCTCAAATTTAAGGTGCCAATGGTCACACATGAAGTATATATTTTAACAGGCCTTATGGTGAGACTCAAAGAAACCAAATATGGGATGCCAGTAGGCTGCAAGGTAGATCGTAGGTAAGTCTAACTTGTACAAGGTAGACCCTAGGTAGACCTTACTCAGAGTGCTAAACTTAACATGCATTATGTAATGTAATCTCTATTTTCAAAATCTGTCATGCATACAAAATGAAACCTCAAATTTAAGGTGCCAATGGTCACACATGAAGTATAACAGGCCTTATGGCGAGACTCAAAGAAATCAAATATGGGATGCCAGTAGGATACAAGGTAGACCCTAGGTAAGCCTAACTTGTATGAGGTAGACTCTAGGTAGACCTAACTCAGAGTGCCAAACTTTGATTAACATGCATTATGTAATGTAATCATGATTTTCAAAATCTGTCATGCATACAGAATGACACCTCAAATTTAATATGCCAATCTTCATGGATGGAAAAGATAGAATATTATTTTTTTAATAGTCCTGTAAGGAATACAACACACATTTGAATTACAATTTCAAGCATATAATTTGAAACAAGAAACTATGAAATAGTTACTAGCAAATAATGTTTTATAAAAGTAGCATAACACTTATTAATTTTATAGATTTTTTTTAATAAATAAAAACAAGGATACAATCCAGAATTTCCAGTTGGAACACATGGATTCTCGGACGTATTTGTCAAACAGTGCTTGTAGTTGATGGTCATTTTGTGTACTGACCACCGGTGCTCCTGCATCAGGTAACTCATCCTGGACCTCACTGCATTTAAAATCAAAAGTATTTTAGTATCAATAAAATGTCGTCCTTACAGCAATTTTGCCACGGACTGTAAATGCTACAGTATATATTATTGACCAATCAATTAGACTGACACCGTAAGTGTGAAAACAAACTTGTAGCAAGCACAATGAATTAAGGTGGACACTGGAGCTACCTACCAGCAAGCTTATAGTATAGGAACCAATACATGGGTACTACTCATTAGGACATCCCACAAAAAACATGTGAACCTTAAAACAGAATAGTGATCATGGTGTTTCAAAGATATTCTAGTACTCTAAATTGGCTGCACATTTTCTTCACTTCCCAAAAAGTTGAAACAATTTCCTGCAGGGAGAAACTGAAAAAACGGGAGTTGTCAGGTGGAGGATTTTGGTTGGAAGATGAAACTGTCCAGGCATACAATTGTTCCCTCGTTGTTTGCGCGAATAAATTTGCCTATTACAAAAAACGACCTTTAATCAAGAAACTGGAATCTACAGTACTTTATTTAGCGATTCGGTACTTACTTGATTTGGTCATTAAGGCGGTCAATTTCTTCATTTAGTTCTTTAACTTCAGCCTTCTTCTTTGAGATCTCATTTTGTATAGATTTAATATGTTCTGCAGCTGTTTGGATGTAATAAGTGATAAATTAATTATTAAAATATTCTCTTTGACTACAAATATTTTTTTATTAACATTTCATTTACTTACACACAAAATATTTATTGTGTTAATATTTATGGCACATCATTGTGGTTTAATTATACCGTCAAATCTCTCAATTCATTCCGTGTGTGCTACAATAATGCATTATGCATTTTGATTAAACAAACTTAAAAATTGGTTGGAATAAAAATTATTTCAACTTTTTATTCAAAATTTTGCTAACAGGCTAAAAATATAAAAAAAAATCAAAACATAGCAGAAAAACAGGACGAGGACTACGTGTCTCTCATTATGATACATAGGATGTGGTATTGTTTGTTAGCCTTGAGGTTGAAGCGGTCAAGTTTTAACCCATGATCATCATATTGCAAAGTTACAGTGTCATTCTTTTTGTTAAAATAGTTATGGATCAAACATTCTTTAATATTTTCAACAAATTGTATACAAATATGCAAACAAATATAACTTATTTATTCCATCTTAATACTTTCAGTGCTAAAGCATTGATTTTCAAAGTAATTAAGTTTTTTTTTTATTTGAAAGTTTCATTTATTTGAAGTTTGTTTTATTATCACCTGGAATGTTGTTCAATATTTTGGACAAACAATATATAAACATTCTTCCGTTTCTTCCAAAAATCTACACAAATAATTAAATTTCTTGAAAATTTACCTGTTTATTATTTCTAAAATTCCTGTATACCTCTTCAGAATTATTCTTGGGTAGAAAAAATGTAAAAGTTACTGAACTCTTTTAGGCTATTCCTAGACAATTTCTTTAATATTTCCCCGCTGCTAATCTAATAAGTTGTAAACCACATCCGGGCGTTATGTTCCCCATTATTCTCTCCAAAGTAAGCACTATTTTTTCATGCCACACCACATGCACACATAGCTTGCTATAATAGCTTTAGACTGTTTACAGACTGTTTATAAAAACAAAGCAAACACAGATTCATCCGCCATTTTTATGATCCACCCGAAAATAAATTATTTTGAAATGTTTGGAAGTACCCATTGAAAAAAATAACTCTGTTAACATGGTAGATAATGGTAGCGACAAGGTAGATAGAGGTAGTTAACAGGGTTAACACTATATAAACTACCATATCACAGGACAATACCAAGGATTTGGTCAACAATGCTCTCCAAGTATACATAGGAAAATATAGAAATTATTTAAAATAAACCCAAAGACATCAATAACATCAACAGGCAGGGTAATTATATACTACCTTACTAGGTAGTTCTCTGTGGTTTTAGGTAGATCTCCCTAATACTTTAACATGGTAGACCTACCTAGTCAGAGGATGTTATTTTTTCCAAGGGTAATAAAATTAAATCCAATTTAGAATATTTTTAATGTATTGTCTTTGGATGGAATGGGCCTTTAACTTACTTTTTTGTAACAGTGTGGCTTGGCTAGTTTTGTCATTTGGTGATTGTGGTCCACATACGATACGTTGAATCTCATCCAATCCTGACTGTATATTATGCCGTCTTTTGTGTTCCGAAGATAAATGTTGTATCCTTCTGCGTTGTTCCTGTTGAGGGAAAGTATTACAAACAATATATTAACCAAGGCTGTGTTTTCACAGAAATTTTGGATTATCCCAAAAAAAAACTATCCAATCATATGCATTACAAAATTACAACTGCAAATTTACGTAATTTACCAGATCATTATTTTTTTTCAGTTAGAATCAGTTGTCCGAGTTTTATTACGACAATTTATCATATAATTTTTCCGTGTGGAAGCACAGCCTAAATACATTTACTGCCAGTGAACAAACTTGGTGCTCATGGTGGGAGCAGTTGACACTGATTGTTTAGAATCCCAATCGAGAGGTCGGTGGTTTGAGACTCACTCCTGCCAGTTGCTTGTACACCTGAGCAATGCACTTTACTCACATTGCTTCAGTCTACCCAGCTGTATGATGGGTACCAGCAAATTGTTGGGAAGTAACCTGCGATGGACTAGCGTCCCATCCAGGGGGAGTATCATACTCTCATCCACTTCACGCTACTGAAACTGGAAACAAACTCCAGCCCTATGAGTCTTCAGGCTTGGACAAAGGGTTTACTTTACTGGTGTTTAAGGTGAATCAGAGATGTGCTTTACCAGTATCAGATGAAAGATTATATTGCCACCAACAGTATGATTGGTAAAATTACAATTTTACCAACCATTACAATTTTGTAAGCTTTAAAATGAGGGGTAAATGATCAATATTGGACATCTTAACTAAAGTTATTGAACAAAATGTACAAAAATTTCCTTTGTTATTTCTATATTTGCTTATTTCTCAATAATTTCCTGTGAGACAACTTGGCAATTTTGCCATGCCAAGCCTCACTTTAATAAGTTGGATTCACACAAGCTTTTTATAAAGAAAACAATTAAATGGTACACATATACCCAGGGATGTAGCTAGAAAAATCCATGGGTGGGCTGGCAACAATGTATAGGTGGGTGGTATGAGGACTAAAAACAGTTTTTTATGTTTTTCATAGGCTTAGGGTGGGTCGAAGGTTGAAATTAGGATGGTTGGAAGGTCTTAAAATAAGTTTAACGGTGGGTGGAACATTTTTAGGGTGGGCCGCTCTACGCCCTGCATAATTGCATCCCTAGATACCTACCCTTTGTTTAGAGTCCAACTCGGAACGTTTCTTCTTTGATTTTGGAGCCTGAAACTGAATTGACAAATAAATGTTAAATTATATTGAGCAATCGAATGACAATAATCTGATTTATTAATGGTATTAATTGTAAATGACAGTGACAGATAGAATATCCAGTTGTGACAGATAGAATGTCCAGTTGTCACAAATAGAACGTCCAGCTGTAGCTATACATCTGACCTACATATCATGGAGCCAAGACATAGAAACAAATTAAGAAATGATAACATAGAAAAACAATAGAAGCTTCAAGGCTCATCTACTTTAAAACAAGTAAAATTCAAAGATATTCCAGGTTATATTTTCTAAATTTCACATAAGCATGTTAAAAGCATTTGCAGGTCTATCGCATATCATGTTCAAAATATCCGCCGTATTCGTCACCTTTTTACAGACCAAGCGCTTGCAAAAATTATCCATGCCTTAATTACATCAAAGTTAGACTATTGCAACATTGTTCTATATGGGTTTCCACATAGGTTAACCACTAAGTTGCAGCATGCTCAAAACATGTCTGCCCGTTTTCTCTCTAAGATTCTACGTTTCCAGCATATATCTCCTGCTTACACAAACTCTGGTATCCCCTAAAATTCATTAAATATTATAAAAATATTCAACTGTACTGATCTTTTGATATATAATTTATAACAGAATTGGGTATGATAAATGCTCTTATTACCTCAAATTCTATTGGAGTAGTACCATCGCTAGGGCCACCTGGAGATGATGCAGTACCTAAGGAAAGAAGATGTCAAAATACCTGAAGAAATCACTGAAATAGGGCACACAGGCATACAACAATCTATCATACAATTCTCAAGGATAAAAACAATGCAATACATGGGACTAAAAACATTGAAGTGTTTTCAATATTCATTTAAAACATGAGGACTAATCTTCTTAATTAATACTAAAAAGTACTTTAACAATTAACAATTTAACAATTAGGTATACAGCCTTACAGTTTAATCAATGTTACATATGTGAGGCCTCACCACAAAATAAACTTGATGAATAACATAGGTGAGATCAAAATGAGATAATCGTCAAATAAATCAAAAAATGTTTTGTTTAATTTTGACTAGTATGGCACTTGCATTTCATTATAAAAATCTTCCTCAAGTCAGTTTTCAGAAAAGTCCCCTTTAAGCAGATTTTCTGATATTGGCAGTAATGTAATGTAGTTCCATTTATATAGCATTTTATACAGTAGAGTCTCAAGGTGCTGTGAACCAGATGTTACACATTCATTTAACTTTCTACACAGGTAAAGATCACATCGTCATGCAGCAAGTACTTTTGTTTTTGCTTGTTCTTGCACCCTTTCGTCTGCCCACAACAGGGGTTTTGTATGGACCAGTACACTGGGGTAACCCCCTACTCATCTTGAAAGATGTACTGGTTCCTAATAATGGACACGAGCTGTTTGTGTATACTGGACCTATGAACTATAGTTCTTATCCGAGAAGACTTGTTTCACCACCAGAGGCTCTTTTTTTCTATGGTTCACAATTCCCCTGCCTTAACCGCACGATGATGCAACTTGTCTTATAATTGCTTATTTTTAGGCTACTTTGTGGGTAATTTTCTTAAATACATGTTTCACATACAAATTTCAAATGGTCATTTCTATGGATTTCATTAGACTAGTAATGTCACTTAAGTTTAGATTAGAGCTTATATTGTGATCTATTACAATGTACAGTACACATCACAGCATTTTTTGATCATCAAACCATGAAGTTCATTTTGTGGTGAGACCTCACATACACCAAAGCTGAAAAATAACATAACTATAAAGTTTGTGATACAGTGTCTTAAAGATATTTTGCCACAGAGCAAGTTATCAACAATTACATTTATCCAAATGTAAGACTATTACTGCTTCTTTGGTAGAAGATGCGCAAGTCTAGATGCCCAAATGCTAGAGGTAGAGGAAAAGGCAAAAATACACACTGACTGGAGTCTTACAATGTGTACAAGCATGTATATTTTCTTAATGAACAATATATCTTTAAGACACATGAAGTTAAATGTTTTTTTTAATGAGAGTTACTGTTTATGTGATTGTTATGAATGACTAAATGAGAATTTTTGCACCTAAAAGGAGAGGAATGTAGAAGTTAAAATTAATTTTTTCGGCATCTAATAAAAAAGAAAATTATAAATAATCAACAATAGTACCATAACTAATTTAAATAATTTATATATAATTGCTACAGGCAAGTATGTATTTTTCAATTTTGTTATGGGTGACCTTTGTCACTGTTGGATATTAAAACAAATAATATTTTAAACTGTGATTTACTTTAATGTTCTTATGTAAATCTTACTGATATACAATTAATTAATTTGGTGCTAATTGAGTTACAAAACTTGGGACATCCAATGAGTGTAAAACTCTCTGATTAAGATTTAAATAAGATTTAAATATATTTTTAATATTTTTACTAATCTTAACCTAAAGAAACAAAACAAAATTTCTTATTACATATACACAGCACACGTTAAAACACAGCAAATCATTTACTTAAAGGTGTAAAAAAATTAAATAATAGACAATTTAAATAAATTCTTCAGTCTATCCATTCTATTAGGCAACTATAAAATAATCCTATACAAAAAACAATAACTAAATATACATTTTAAAAATCATCTCTTTGTTGTGACAAGGCCTTTTAATCATAGAATCCAACCCACATTAAAACTAAACAAAGTTTAACAGTTCCCAGAAAGGACATTGGTAAATTACTTTATATTTCTTGGGTTGTTTTTTGCTTTATTTACTTTATCATACATAAATTAACATGTAATAAAAATTAATGAAGAAACTGTCATAACTTTTGGTCATTGGAACCATACAAAGGCCTCCTTCGGGCCAAATGAAAGCAAGTTCTAAAATGACTCAAATGTACAATAAATTATGTGAGCATTAAAAACAATATAATGTACAATACTAGAAAACGTGATAAAAACCAAACTCCACGGCGTGGATCAAACGCCGCGGTATACTTGCCGCAAGGTGAACCGGAGTTCACATAGTGCAAATAGTGACGCGGTGAAGCCTACGTACGGACACACGTGTGAAAACCATTACTCACTAGATGCTGTAGACAGGCAGCCTGGAGTTAGCACTGGGGTTAAGGCTCCTCGCTCACTCGTGGGACTTTGTTTGCCACGATCTTTCGTATCCAACTAGGAAAACATACGTAGTGGGGAATGATATGCAATTATTAGTGTCAAAAAAAGAAAAATAAAAAAATATCATACCTACCTTCCTAAAAATAAAATATAATAAGAAAAAAACATGTATTTGTACCAATGATACAGTGTTTCCAACACAGTGAAACTTCCAACATACAATATTGGACGAGTTACAATTTCACTAAATATAAAACTATACTGCATAATAATCATTATAATTCTTTATACATTTAGTCCTAAATTTAAAAATTGTGTTTATCATTTTGACACAAACATCAAATTCTCTTTAAATATTTGGCAAATTTATTATCTGCCATCTTACAGTAGTTTTATCAAATGCATTGTTTTAAATTCCTAATTCCAATACAGAATTCAATATATATACAGTATATGGATTATTCTTATTTCTTTCTTGTCATGCTATGAATACAGAACACTTAATAATAGATTATAAAATAATTAATTTTATAATCAAATTGCAAAGGAAATTTAAAAATTACAAATTAATGTACAAAGTAAACTTTTAAAAAATAAGAAAA
>JAOTQE010039695.1:0-10020 GCA_025631205.1 Nesometra sesokonis
TCCCCCCCCCCCCCCCCCCCAGATCGCGAGTCCCGAAATTTGTGCTTCAGAAAAGCGAAATTTACATGTACTTCTAAACTTTTCCTTAAGAAAAAACCATTTTCTGAATCGGTAGAATAAAATTTACGTTACCAATTTTTTTATACACATTCGTGTAATTAAAAAATATACACCACCATTTGTAAATGGTCGGTGCTAAACCAAGAGGGCGCTAGCAATCGATCAACATTTTTCTAATCAACATGTGTATTGACTGTGCTAATGTTCGTTTGGAATATCATCATAAAATTACATTACGAATTATTAAATGATTGAAAGTCCCGAAAATATATCAAGCAAGTATCCGATTACAACATGCTAGGCTACATTTTTGGCAAAATAAATGTATTCTAAAGGAAACAAGCTGTATTATGAGGTCTTTTTTGTTCAATCATCGCGCGATGTGCTGCTAGGCCTAGCCCGGTCCGTTTTTTTGATGCATGGGTTCGCTAGCAGCCTGCCTAAACGCGGCTTTGCATCATGTAGTGAGACTCGCTAGACTTAATTTTTGGACAGTAATTGGTTTCTTAATTTTTATTTAATTTGTTCAGTGAATGCTATAATTCATTCGGAATAACATACTATACATTATTCAATTAAATTAAGTCGATTTAAAATGTGTTTTTAAATTGTCAAAACCATCGATTATTTTTGTGTCTATGGGAGGCCTCTATATATATTTATGATTATTTACATCAGTTTAAAATAAAAATATTAGTCAAACAACACACTAGATTTTGTAGGGCCTAGCCCTTTTTTTTTCATTTATGGCTAATGTTGTTGGTTTCATAAAATTTATTAAATATATTATAATACCAGTAAGAAACATAATAATACTTTACATATTTACCCCATTCATAATGCTAAAAAAATTGAGTAGATTGAAACAATGGTTAAAGAAGTTACAGATTCTTTTCTCGGGTTTTTATTCTTTAAAAAAAAATCTTTGTTAAATTTAGCTTTTTCGAGACTGACTCGATGGAATTTTATTGCCTCAGGTACCAATGTATGGAAAAATTAAAGTGCTTATTTTCAAAAACAGTAATTGAAATTGATGGAAATAGACTCCAAAATAAGCCTAAGTTGCACTAGAGAGCATTTAGAACCCCAGAGCTTCCCTGGCCTAAGGGACTTCGCGCTTCATGCTCGTGATGTGCTTTAAAAAATCTGATTCTTCGTCTGATTTTAGTTTTAAACCATTTTTATTTGCCCGAGCCACCTACAAAGAATGATTTACCGATTTGTCTAGCAGATCTCGCAATCCTTCTGTGTTACCCACGAGTCGAATCGGGCCCAACCAAAACAATGTAAGCAGGCCTAGGCCTCTAGGTTAGGCTAATTTGCGCGACAAATTCCACGATTTTATTCATCAATTTCCACATAGAATTCCAGCCCTCCATTAGGCTACGATCGTTTATTGATCATTTATGACAAAAGTCTGCTTTAAAAAATCTGATTCTTCGTCTTATTTTAGTTTAAAATAATTTTTATTTGCCCGTGTGTTTGTGTTTACTGAAATCCATTGACCCCTTGACAGCAAAGAGCGACCCGGATGTATAGCGCCACCACTTTTAGTAATTTCTAAGAACGAAATGTCTGCAGTCATCTCTCCTTTCATGCTAAGATTTGGCCGATCTATTTTTAGACGTCACGCTACATTGAATGGCTTAAGAATATTAATCAGGTGTGTGTCAGCTATCTCAAGTCACCTGAACTAGCTCGGTGGTTCGCGGGGAACTATCAGCTCCAGAACTATCCAAGCAGGGATATAATACTAAAACGAGCCTCTAACTCGTACTAGGCTTAGTGTAAACAGAGGCAGATGAAGACTTTTGGAAAAGGGATAACGGGAATGAGGGGGCGGGGGGCGGTAGAGAGTCGTATTGGGGGGTTTGTGGAGCATGTTTCCCGGGAGATTTTGGTCTTTATATGTCTAGAAATGGCCTCAGAGATGTGTTAAGGGATCAATTCTTGTTTCATGACTGCTGAATATTTTTTATAGACAGTTATAGATTTTTTACTCTCTGAAGAGGAAGGGGAAGGGTGGCGGCAGGACGCCCATGGCAAATCAATCCAATATTGTATTCTACTATTATCTCCTTAATGTATCCCCATTTTTGAGTGGGGATTCCAACTTTTCATTTGTATAATGGAAGATGCTCTGTTTGAGGGTCAGGTTTATTATTTTCAAACCCCTCCCAAACCTACCCCCTGGTGCAGTCAGTCTTTCTGTGCCCTTCCAATGAATCTGGTCTGTGCTCCTTCTTCCTCCCCATTTAAAAAAAATCTAGATCCACCCCTGATAAAATAGAGCACCTTTTAAATTGGGGGTCCGGCCCAACTGGACACCAATTGGCCCAAGTATGAAGTATCCATTGAAAGGTGGTGGGGGATGGACACTTTTCCCCCAACCATCCAAAAAAGGTATGCCCCATTTAACAACCATTCAACAGATTTCAGTTATTATTAGGACCACAAACTCCTTTTAGGCTTATAATTAACAACAGTGGTCGTACATGGCATAGCAGCTATCTATACTGTAGGCCTTAACTAGCATATTTTTTTTCTAGATTCTATTGTACAATACAAATTTATTATTTTGAAAAGGTGGAAGGAACAGCTTTCTAACTCGCTACGCAAATAGTAAAGTGAAAAAAGCAATATCGGTAGAAAGTGATTTTTCCCTCATGACTATACAGTGAAACCATGGAATTGTAGGCCTAGGCCACAACACTGAGTAATATACTCTAGTTTATCGCCATCAAGAGAAATTATTTTAATACAATATTGGATTGATTTATACTAGTAGATACAGTAGGCTAGTTTTAGTATTAATTATGCCTACTTGGAATAACTTATAATTCCCGCGCAAATCTGGAGCGTGACTCAGTGGCATATTCGAGGGGTAGGGGTGCTCAGGCACTCGAGCACCCCCTTCCCCCTTTTGAGGCCAAAAACAATTAAATTAGGACCCAAATTTGAAAATCTGGGCCCCAAGCACCCGCGCCCCCCCTCCCCCCCCCCCCCTTCAGTGGAAATGAGCATCCCTTCAGATGAGAAAGACTATACTGTGAGCACAAAATCATAAATTGCACTATAGAGAACGAGCCAATGGGGTAAAAAATAGGGGAAAAAGCTTCTTTTTTTTTCTAGTCAAAATCCAACTCAGGTTTGAGCATCGCCTTCCCCAATTCCTGGATATGCCACTGTAAAATAGGCTTATAAATCTACCACCGAGAACAGAGACCAAACAACAGCTTGCACGACTAACCACTTCTTGAAAATGCTGACAAACAAGCTAATTAATATTCATGAGCCATTTGATGTAGTGTGACGTCTAAAAATAGATCGGCCAAATCTTACTGTGGCAGTAGAGACAACCAAATGTCTGCACCCAGTGGCTTTGTACGTTTGATATATATTTCCTTTCAAAATAGGGATTTGTTTTATCGATAATAGGAGATGTTGAGAGCCAAAACTAGATAAATTTATTACATATCGATTTGCAAATAGTAACAAAATTATTATTTTCATGAAATAAATATGTTTTTAGACGATCTTCTCAGCCTCACTACATTGGGCTTCTGTTTGGTGGAGACCACGCCATGGTGCGCCGTGGGTCCCGATAAAAGCAAATGCAATCCTATCGATAGTGGCGATAGGCCTACTCTGCTCTCTTTCGTAGGGGATAAGTCATATATTTTACTCTTTTTGTAGTATTTTTGTTGTGATTTTTTAATGATTTTCAATTAAACAAAAAGAGACATAGTCATTTATTATGACATCTTTAATAAAATCTGTTTTGGCAATCGTTTTTTACCAATAACATCTTCACGATTTTTGCGCGCCCTTAATTTTTGCGATCATCGGGTCATTGCGAAATTCGCAAAAATTAAGTGCGCGCAGAAATAAAGGGTTGTTACAGTAATATACACATTCATGCTAAGGGTTAAGTGTCAACTAGGAGCATGACAGCTGGAAAATACATAGGCGAGGGTGTACTCATTAATGATTCCCTTGTAATATATTTGCCATACTCACTTTGCAGTTACATTAATTTTATTCTCAATTTCTCACAACTTTACTTTTAGAATGGTAGAACTGTTCTCCATCAGGCTATTCAGAAGCAGTGCTCATATATCTGCTGTCATAAACTTATGGAACATGACTTATGTTTTGACACTAGAGATGCTGTGAGTATAGTAAAGTGAAGTTGTTTTTATAAGCATTCTGTGTATTATTATGAGTTTGTTGAACACATTTAAATATCCTATCGTAATGTATGATTTTAACAAGACTGCATGGAATTAATAATTAATTAATTAATACTAAAACAATGATGATAACATTTTTCATATATATCTTGATAAATGAATCTCAGTTGTATGTTATCCAGTTGATAAAGGGAACGATAGGTTTTCCTGAAGACTGCCAACATATTAGCTGGACTTTGGCTAGCTTTAATCTACAAAGTAATACTATAAATCCAGTTTCTCTGATAACATAGAAACTAAAAAATGTATACGTATCTGCAGATGTTGTTTTCAATGGTGTTAAAATGACTCTCAAAATGTGTAATTAAAACAAAATTGCAAAATTTAACAGCAAAATGTGAGCAGCACTGGTAATAGTAGACATCAGGAGTGTAGAATGATGGTATACCCACACCGTCCTGAATAGACAATTTAGTTATATTAGTTTCAGGTGGATTTTAACCAATAAAAATTACATATTGTTGTCATTATCCATACCCCACATCAAATAATGCTTCCTAGACCAAAGCCCATCTACACCCCTGTATGCTAACCATGTATATTTCATTTCAGGACAAGAACTCCTTATTGCACACTGCTGCAGAAAATGGTCTTCAAGATGTTTGCAAAGTACTCATCAAAGATAAGCAAGTAAAAGTTGCTTGGGTCAATAAGGTATAAATTCTTTTTCTCCATGATTCATTTTACAATGAGTTCAAAAGTTGATTATTCCCTCAGATCCCATTCTACTTCTCCCCAACATCAATAAATATACCAGTATATAATGTACAAATATATACTGAGACGAAAAGCTCTGGTTAAAAAAACTACTGAGTGACTGCAAAAGTACTATTCGCTGGGGGGTGCAGCCCTGAAGCAAATACCCATAGTTTTAATCCAGAGCCTCTCATCTCAGTATACATAATATACTGGATTCATACATTCTTGTTCATTTATTGGTTTGAATAGCGGATTTAAACTTACCATAGTGTACATGGCTCTGTGTATATGGTACCAGTCAGAGTTCAGTGCAGCGCTGAACACTGCGGTCGCAACCGGTACCAGCGCCGGGTCACATGAGATAGCACCATCTGATGTTGAAATTGGGACAGAATCCGTAAATATTACTTTGGTGTTTGGATTATGTTTGATCACGTGACATGCTTTTAACCAACTGGTGAACAAGGATAAATCAATCTAGTATATAAAATGATATACCCGGTGTCAGAACCTATATAGTTGTATTATGTTTATATATTGACTGTCCTGTTGGTGCTATCGTACACAACAGTGTTTTGTGTTATTGAGTTAAAAGTCACTATTCTGTGTGCAATAAAATTTGTAAGCTATACGACAGACAAAAATACTGAGGAAAAAATTGTTTTTGATTATTATTTTGACATATTAGTTATGATGCAAACCACCTCACAACTCTCAAAACATACGAAACATTGAACAAATTTGTGATGCATTTTTACGTTATTGAATGTTTTCAAATTTATCATTGAAAATGATCTCTTTTCCTGTCAAACATTACCTTTATAACGTTACATTGTCACACTGTGTTATCTCCGATGTAATGTTTTTGTAACTGGACTTGGTTGCTGCAGGCATCAGCTTTAAAGGGCAGGTTCACCCAAAAAATTACTATTCATTATATGTTCCCTATTTGGGAATTTTTAAAATTTTTTTCCCTTGTATATTAAAAAATATAATAAAAATAAACACTATAGTTCATCCCAATTCTTTTACACACAAAATAGCAAAGTGGGTAATTTTGTATTATCAAATAAAAATGGCTACTTTACACTATATAAAAACATCAGAAATGAACAAATTTGGTTAAAACACACAAGAATAGTATTTTTCTATATATTTTTAGAATGACCGTTGATTTTTCACAATTTATTTAAAATACCCCTCTTTCAGAAAATTTTTATGTAAAAGAATATGGATTCTATCTTGTAATTTGAACTATCCCCCACTTAACAATTTTCGTCTATTTCACCAATAACTATCATAGGTAAAATGAATCATAATAATTCTGAAACAGAGCTGAATATACTTTTTATGATAAACTAAAACATATGAGGAATATAATTTTTTTGGGTGTACCTACCCTTTAAGCGCTCTGATTATCGAATTGGAGAAAATATAAAAAACAACCAAACGCGACCTAATATATAAAAGGCATGCAGAGTCACCTTTTGTTTCTTTAATACATGCGTCAATGTGTTCATCAACAAGGCATATTTTCGAATGATACTTCTTAAAAGATCAAATCGGCCTACAAGAAGGGTATTTTTATGAATGTAAGTTTCAGCTGTTTTTAAAATGTTTACAATATTTAATTTCAATTCATGTGATATTTAATGTTCTGTAGAACTCCTAAATTTGAAACTTCAATGTATGTATAGTTGATAGATTGAATTTCATGGAAACCCTTGTCGCTGACAAGTGCAGTAGTCAGCAGTCTTAAAATTTTGATCAAACATAGGGTGTCTGTTGCTTTTATTGGGTGTTCAACATTTTCGGAGGTTCTCTATGGTAGATCACACAGTGGTCTAGCCTAGCAATATATGCTAGTACTCTTAATTTAGCGCTTAAGCCTAGGCCAACATTGCATATTTCTAATTTGAAATTAATTATTTAAACCTACTACTATTACAGTACGTCAAGGCTTGTCTAGGCCTACCCCACCTGGCCTAAGGGCCTAGGCGTATCTAAAAGTATTTGACGATGGGGTGGGCCTTTTCTCTTACGAATCTCCATTTCTACCTACACTACCTAGCCTAGGTAGTAGGTCATGTCCTAATAGTAAAAGCCACACATGTGAATGCGAGGCTAGGCCCTAGAACCAGGTAAACTATATTTTGAACTCCATAATGATACCATTTGATTGAAGGCCAGCCTTGGTTAGGCTGCTGACAATCGTTGGAACATAACTAACCCCCATTAAAAGGTTGGCTATACATCTAATTCATATACAGTTTAATTTTGCAATTATTATTTTTAATCGGCCATCAACTGTATCTGTTTATTGGCATCTAGTAAAGTAGTATTTTTTAAACACAGGGTGTAACTTACAATCTTTAAGTCTAAAAATAAAATAACCAACATTGTGTGCATATGTAAATGCATGAAAGAAATCTTTTATTTAAGCAAAGCAATCATTACTGTTCTAACAATACAATACATAATACGTAAAAAATTATCATATTATTTGTAAAATTATCTTGTGAAATACCATACTCTTCAGAATATAAGCCCATGCTCGAGTATAAACCCACCCCTAGTTTTAGTAAAATTTCTCAGAGTTTGGGAAAATTAATTCCGAGTTGGAAGGGCTAGCCTAGATAAAGTTGTACCTGGTAACGTCCAATGCGAAAAGTTTTCATGCTAAAAACACCTGCTAACAGTTTTTGTTGGTTCTTAAAATAGAGGGCGCTAGCATTATTACCTCATTTGTGATTGGCTGCTAATAATATCTTCCTGGTTTTCGCGGTGGCGATGTGTTTTTGTTGTGTAGGCTAGGCCTGCATGCGTCAAAAAATCATGATGGGGAAATACAAAAAATGAAACAGTAAGACAAAAACTTGTAGTTTATTTGAATATTTATTATTATTGATATATAAACTCCGATTTGACCTAATTTAGAAATCGTAAGGTTGCCTTTAATTTTGATATTTGATATTTCATCCGAATATAGGTCCACCCCTAAATTTTTGTGGCCAGGCCCGATGGGCTTATACTTGGACGAGTACAGTACCAAGTAGAAAATCATACGGTTACAACCTTGAATGTAAATCATGATAAAATAATTTAAAACATACATAATACCAAAAGTGGTGTTTTGTATAGTGTCTATAGTATAGAGAGGAATGTGACGTTCATGGATATTGAAAAAAAAAATAATAATACAAATGTGCTATATACAGTAATATTAATTATTTGTATTTTCCAGGTATCATCTCAGGATATCAGCCAACTTGTGGTTAGTTTCAACCTCTGCTGCATTATACAGATAATCAGAAAAATGGACATTTGGATCAGCACAGTTATACTACTGTATACCTCTATTTGCAACAAATTGAAGATTAAATACAGTAATACACCTTTCGCTGAAACAAATTAGGTTGTATCTCTTCACACACATCTCTGGAGTACATCTGTTAGTGTTTCCTGACATTTTTTTTGCAAAAATTATACTGTACATAATATAAATACTTTAATCTAAATTATTATTATATTACAAATGTATATAATATGTATAGCTGCATGAGTGTTGATTTACTGTAGTTGAAATAAATTGTTTTATTACAGTATTCTTTATTACATTTGTTTATTTGGTTTAATAATGTATAATTATGATGTGAAGACGATTACTGTATATGATGATGATTTGCCAATGATGATGATGATGAAGATGATGTGACGATGATGATGTGACAATAATGATATAACGATGATGATATGGATATGCTGATGACAATGACAATGTTTGGCTAATTAGAAGGATTCTTTTTCACAGACTATTAAAGCATAGTCCAAAGTTAACATAAATTAAAATATATATTGTTACTCTAAAGCAATTTGGTGCATGCGCCTGCGCATGACTCAATAATCCATCAGTGCCTGCGTTGTTAATTAAAATGTTGTTTATTTCGGAGCATAGCTTAAACTGTTCACCTGGCTTTATGATATGATAGTGTTAAGTTTCAACTTTTGACAAACCAATCAGGTCAGTAAATTTTTGGTTTTTCAAAAGTTTAGACTTAACACTTTATTTTGGAACATTTATGGGAATTGAAAGCAGTTGGCGCAGCGGTGGCATTTCGGGCTTCCAATGACGAGGTTGGTGGTTCGAGACTCACTCTGGTCGACTGTTTGTGTTCCAAGGCAAGACACTTTATCCACGTTGCCTCTCTCCACCTAGGTGTATAAGTGGGTACCTGGAAGGTACAAATGCCATATGCGCTGATTACGGCTGCAACATTATGGAATGGATTGTGTTCCATAGGTGTTTGTCCCAGTGACTGGGGGTAATAATTGTGAAGCGCTTGGCAATAGGCGCTATATAAATGTCACATATTATTATTATTATTAATTGTAAGATAGCGGCAACCAAGTCCGAACCTTTGATCTTGGCTTGTTGAATGTCCTTCTGTTTTATTTGTCTGTGATTTTAATGTGCTGCAATTATTCAGGTGTATAGAGAACTAAAGATCATCCATCTTTTTCAAATATCAAATTTGTATTCAAATAGTTCAATAGAATTCTAAATATGTGTTTCTATATGTATTCATGAACTCTATCAAATATGCAATGAATTCCTGAAACTTGCTTTGCACATGAACTTCTAGAAAACAAACATAAAATTGATATCAGCTTGAATGAAGAATCCTGATAAATGGCCTTGTATCTTTATATAGTGTGATTCCATGCCAAATCAACCAATTTACAAATAATTTTCCTGGTATCCAAATGTAAACTGTGTGGAGTGTAATGAAATTTTTTTTTAAATGTATTAGAAAATTCCAAACGGTAGAGAAATCATGGGCCTTTATGCCTGTTGGACCGCAAATCGTAACAACGCAAAACGTAATATTCAGCACAAAATCATAAAAATCAACGCCATTCGTAATAATTTATTGTTACGAAAAAAGCCGCAAAACGTAAAAGGGGGGTCTCGCAAAACGTAAAAACAACGACATGTTTTGTTACGGTT
>JAOTQE010039706.1:0-10020 GCA_025631205.1 Nesometra sesokonis
AGTTTTTGTATTAAAAAATTATGATTAACAGAATCAAAAGCTTTTCTGAAATCAACAAATGCCATATAAACTCTACCTCTCTTTTGACATAAATATTTTGTTCCAATCGTATTTAAAATAAATATATTATCATTTGTACGATAATCTTTTCGAAAGCCAGCCTGTTCTTGTGAGAAAAAAGTGTGTTCATCAGCCTAATTAGTTATCCTTATATTTAAAAATATCTTACACATAATTGGTAATAGAGATATTCCTCTATAATTCCCTGTGCTTCGGGTGCTTTCTTTTTTAAAGATTGGAATTATAAGGCTTGTTGCCCAGTTACTTGGGAAACTACCAGAAACAAAAATTGTATTAAATAAATTAGTTAATAGCTGAATGATTGAAGTAGGAGCATTGATAAAGAATTCACTTATTAGACCATCATTTCTTGGTGCTTTACCGGCCTTGAGAGACTTTACTGCTAAATTAACTTCTCCTAACGTAATATTGTTATTCCAATTATCTACTTTGTCATTATTGTCATTGTTATAATTATTTCGTTGATTGTTATTACTATTGTCATCATTAGTGATAATACCTATATTATTGTTATCATTATCACCATTAATGTTATTTAAAGTGATGTCTTGTAATAATGATTTAAAATATTCAAACCATCGATCCATGCTAATTTCTGATGTATAGTTATTTTTATTTTTTTAACTTTTGCCAAAAAACTTTGTTGTTATCATTCATAGCTTTAATAATTTGGTTTTTCCGTTTTTGCGCATACTCTATTTTTTTAAATTATAGAAAATAGATACAGAAAATACACAAGGGATGTGTAAAACCAATGTAAAAATCACGCAACTGAGGTCAAAGGTAAATAATACCGGCCATTTTTAAAGAAAAGTGTCCATCAGAGCAAATATAAATGAGGCATGTCGTGGCAAAACCACCAAGTTGTAGGAAAATTGAAAATTGAGGTTTTGTTATAGCCATATTAGTTATTACACTTTTCATAAGCTTTAAAATGAAGGGTCAATTATCAAAATCGGACAATTATAACTAAAGTTATTGAACAAAATAGTCCAAAATTTCCTTTGTATTTCTTTATATTTCCTGTTGTATATTTGCTTATTTCTCAATAACTTTTTGTGCGACAACTTGGCGATTTTGCCATGACTAACCTCAAATATGTATGCTCCAAACAATTTAAGACTAAAATTAAGTTGCTACGATGACTGCTTACAAAGCTACAGAACCTCTATTAAAATGGGGTAAAGGGTCAAAAGTTTGCATTAGAACAAATAGGAACATGTATATTCTGAAAAGTTTATGACAAAAATCAAATCTCTACAACCATTGGTTCTCTTGGAATGGTAAATTACGCCCTCAAAGGTCATTCACTTTGACCCTAGATATTTGTCTAACGCAGCACGTAAAAGGCTGGAAAAAATGTTGGTAAATATCCACATGCCTACAAGAAAATGCAAAACTACTTTTATTAGAATGTGTTTTTGAATTACTACATATGATATATCATATACAGCCTGTACTTGCGAAAAATCACCCTTCCTGAAGTGTAAATTGTCTTAGCCCCTCGCTTCGAGTGGTTTGAATGCCCACCCCCTGTGTATATAAATAAAATCCTTATGCATTAAAGTGCAACACCGTTAACATTTGCATTAAAAGATGGGATCGTAGCACTGTCAGATTGCCTGTTCGTCCATCCTATCTGTTGGTCAGTCAGTCCCAAGTAATATTAAGATATTAATTAGTTTCTAAGCATCGTCAAAAGCGCCCCTCAGTTATTTTCATCTATTTCTTTTCTATTTGGTGAATTTTTAAGATTTATTTTTTCTTGAAAATTATTATCAATGCATTGGACAAGCCTACTTTTAACAAGAGACGACGATACCACAGTTATCTACAAAAGTTCGTTGATGGGTTGGTTTTATTAGTTTATTTCAATAGTAACTTTGCAAAGGTCTAGGGCCTAATATTCTATATTAGCAAGTCAATTCGTTTGTCTGTTCTCGTTAAAATCCAAATATAAACCGAATGAAATCGAATAAACGACTCACTCGCATAACAACCTCCTATTCTAATGTTAATAAAAAATGAACACGTGTTCAAATAAATTTATGCAAAGTATGATGACGCGATCAGACAATACCGACGATTTACGCGCTCATTTGTACTGTAGCTTTCTAGTGAATTGGTGGTAGTTAATATGGCTGTTCAAAAAGGTAGCCCACCTACTTACACCCCGGAGATGAACGCCAGTATATCGGACAGAAAGCTTTCCTTCTGGAGACTTCTAACATGCTTGCCTGTGGTGGAATCAATTTCTGATAATGTGCGTAGCGTTTACGAGGGTGTGAAGTCAACACCTGTCGTTGGCATGGGATTACGGATCGCCGAGGGAAGTTATCAAAGTGTGTTACGAGAGGTAGAACCCTATACCAATTCCGTTCCAGGTTTGTATACTTCTTATTATCAACATTTCGATAACTTTATTCAGATACAAAATGTGGCAATGTCCTTATAATACTCACGTCAAATAGTACTTAAATGGCTTATATTACTCGATTTTAGTAGTGCCAATGTGGTTCATTGAAATACTTAAAAACTAAGAAAATAGCAGAATCCAATATTAAGCTTTGCGTTCCACTCAACATAGTCGAAAATGATACGAAAGAGAAGGTAGGCCTACGCTTGCTCTGGCCAGGGCCCGACCAGGTGCGTGCAGACAGCAATACCGTTTTTCTTGACGTTCCTTGAAGTATAGTCTAATTACAGAAAAAAGGCCAAACTAGAAAAAATGTTCTCCTCAAAAAACAAAAAAAAATTGGGTGTTTTTAGGAGTGAAACTTTATGATGTAAAAGAAACACTATGCCTCATGATCGTTGAGTAGTTTATGAAGAGGGCGTTTTTCATCTTTACGATATCAACAATAAATAATTAGGCATTGTCCTGAATATTGAAATAACTGTTTCTAATCGGCAATTACCGAGATGTAGTACTAGTTACATAGGAACATAAGTAGAGTGGGTGATTACCATCAATAATTACGTAATCCCAAGCCCTAACCACGCCCTGCTAGTACGTGACGTGATAATTGGATAGCAAACTATTGACATAAGTACGGTGGGTGGTTAATCAATACTTGAGTAATCCCCACCATAATCTTAACTTCAGTAAAAACACTAACCGTAAATCCAGCCCCAATCCAAACCATAAACCTAACTCTGCCCTACCGAAATCACGCCCAGTATAATCAATTTTGTCCATCGTTTGATAACCTTTCTAATTATGTCAAAAGCTCAACGATTCCTAATTGAGGCATAACTGTACTATTTTCTTAATCTATATACAGTTTCGCTTTACTTACAAGAAATTTGATTTGGGGAGAATTTTGTTTTGAGTAAGTTTTCTACAAGATAATAGGTATCTTCCTGATATTATTCCTAAAATATGAGACTACTATAAAAAGAGATTGGAATCAATGTGTATTCCCCTTTGTTTCTGATATCGACACTCAGCTAGAATGTTATGTAAATGTTGTCAGTGAGGAAGTTGCACAACTAATGTAGCATACTGCACATGCTCTGAATCGAATGGTATAACCCCAAAAACATCTAAAAAATTTTGCTCCAAATTATACCTTTACTATGCATCTTAATAATTTAAAATCTGTTTTATTTAACAGTTTAACTATTCAAAATTGTAAAGCATTAGGTGTATTTTTTATGGGGTAAAAATGTATGATTTATTATCGCTTTTGTGACAGAGGTTTTTATAAATTATTAAAAGTTTAATAATTAATAAAACAAACACTTCTGCCACAAAAAGTGATAATAAGATATTTTGTCACCCCATAAAATACACCTAATGATTACAATTTTGAATAGTTTAGATAAAACTAGTTGTAAAATTCTGAGGTGCATATTAAGGTAGAATTTGGTGCAATTGTTTTTTATTTTACCACTTAACTTTGGAATACTGAACATGTGCAGTACACCACAGTAGTTGTCACTGTTGGAATTAATTTTAACAGCAGGTGCAGTACCCTAAAGTATTCTCACTGTAACCACATTTACATAACAATAACAAGCTGAATGCTGATTACAGAGGATGCTAGAAACAATAAATACACAGGTTTCCAATATCTTTCTAGTAGTCCCAGCTAAAAGATACTGTACAACTGACTGAAGAAAAAAACATTGTATTTTAAAAACTGAGGAACCGCTTGTCCTAAGTTATTCGGGTTAAGATTGTCATTTTCAAGTGAAAATGTATTTTATAAATACTGTAGTTGTATTCGGGAAAATTGGTACTGTACTTTTTATTTTATTTACAGTCAAATTTTTGGATGATGTCGCCTGTGGGCTTTTGTATGCTGTTGAAAATAATTTTGAGATTGTTCAAAAGACGCCAGATGAGGTAGGACCAACTAAATTATTTAAGAGACTGTTTGTCAATTTATTTCGAGTTAGATATTTAGTATTAGGTTTTGTATAAAAAGTTTGCAACTGCAAATGTTAATTTTATTATCAGTTGCTTTTAATAAATTGTATATTACTATTTAAAAAATAAGACTCGAGTTAAAATACAATAAACACTGTATGTTTTTCAAAACAGAATCGAAATAGGCCTATATTTAAAAAGACAGCTCAACATTTAGTTTCGGAGCTGCACACGTGTTGTGCCTCAAACATTATGTACAGTCCTATTAAAGAGGCAGTCAACAAACATTCTTAAAGATCTAAAGATGGTGTTCAATGGGTCATCCAAATTATAAACAGGCCTAACAGTTAAAACGCAAACTAGTAGAAATAGTTTAAATCTAAATTTTTGTAATCCTTAGTATACAGCCTAATAGTTTTTTTGAACAAATTTTGCTGTTAAGATCTGCGAGGACATCCAGTCTACAGTAACCACTGGAGTGGAAGGATTTGTGCAATCATTCGCTGGACAATTTGTTCTTTCTGGGTTGGAGCTTGCAGTTTTGGCCTCTGAGTCTGTACTTAACATGATAGAGCCGAGAGACGCAGGGCTGGACATTGAACCGGAAGAAACCGATGGAGAATCAACGCCAGGAGGACGACAGACAACAATCGACGAGCTTTGGGGGTTAAAGGTAAGTCATTTCATATCAATCTATGGCCGTAGCCGAGTTGGAAAACAGACGAGTCGAAGTCTGGTGGTCACGTAGGATTCCAGGGACTAGAACCCTCTGTTGGAGGTCAAAGGGTGAGTCCCCTTTTAAAAGCCAAATTTTGAAAGCGACCGCCTCGTCTGCCTCATGCTGGCAACGGCACTGTTATTGGTCTGCCGAATTCCTTTATGATATTGTCCAATATTCTTTCGGTTCTTTGTATCATCTTCATCTCTCTGCAGGAGAGAAGCCTGTCTAGAACCACTTTTTCTTCCACCAACATTAATATTTGTCTACCTTGGCTCATAGCCAGTTTACTTAACCTCGGATTGTTTCCATCTATTATCCTCCCACTTCATCGTAATCTGTTCTCTTAAATTCTTGTACGCTTTTACGTCTTTTCTTGATGTATTGAATCTACCTGTAGTCTACATCATCTTAATGTGCTCATAAAGTTGTACGTTCATTTTTTTTGCCATTTTCTCCAAATCATACAATTGGGGTTTGTCGTTTGACGTGTTCTATCATTTCCTTGTTCTCTTTTTAAATAATAAAGCATTCAGATTAAAGTTTTATTCCTTGACTTCCATTATTTGTCATTGTGTAATGAGGTTTGATAAGGTAATATAAACGTTAATAACTTGCATTATTTGTAAATTTCAGGAAGTAACGAAACCAGAGAGTACGTCGTTAATTTACAAGTCTATCAAAACTGTTAGACGGATTTTTGCAACACCATTTCATATTTCGGTACAGTATGAGCATTTTGAGTGTAATGTGAATATTGAAATATTAGTTTGGTTCATAATCTACAGATTGAAGAGAGGCTTTTTTCATTGTACATTATATTTAACCTATTGTATAATATCTTTGTGTTGCTGGTAAATTGTTTGTCATATCATAGCTATAATATCATAGTAAAAAGTGGATCATTCGTATTTGACAAATTGTCACGCAATTTAACAAAATTTTAATTTTTCATTGATTACAGACGTTAATACTCAAATTGTTGTATAACTCGTTGAGTAAATTTGATGAAACACTAGATCCAGAAAAACGGAAAGAGATAAAAGGAAGACGAAAGTTGACAGCGAGACGTCACTACAGTAACTCCCTAGCTAGAAGAATACTCACTGCTATTCCTCCTCTCGGATTTATCTTCAGAATGGCTGGTTTAGTCGACGAACATCTGAAGATTAGCAAGCTACTTGATCTGACAGGAAAAGGTAATATTTCTTTCATTTCAATAGCACAAGACCAAGGATCGTCAACAGCAAGTCATCTATGTACACAATGAAGTTCGAAAAGTGTTTTTCAAAAAGTTCTGGCGTTAGTCTACACAACATTTTGTCGTGTTAAAAGGTGTATTTTTGTAGATTAAGCTATTGGCATTACTGGTATCAATGGGAAACAGTTAAGCCTAATAATACTGTAGCAAAATTGTCGTAAATCCCAAATTATGTAACAGGTTGCAGGTCCAGCTGCTACTGTTACTATAAAAAAGGAAAACGATCTGTCTACATTTACCAAAAAATTAGTGTAATGGCAGATGTGTGGGTGTGAGTGACGGGGATCGCCTGCCCTGTGGCCCGCGCCGAGGGCATTTGGCCTACCTGCAGTTTCGCGCTTACTAACAATCCACAACTTGAGGTAATAGAACCATGCAATATTCAGGGGCGAATCCAATATACCGCTTTGGGGCTGGGAATACGACCTTCCGGTGGCCCGAACCGCTTACGTGCTAGTTCAACCAAGGTGTCGGATTTCCGATTTAACAAGCAAACATGTTTTTTTAGAAACCCCGGGAACCCTATTGATATCGATTTTTGTCTTGGCAATTGTTGTTAAAAACGCATGCAATGAGAAACATGGATTTTTCATTATAAAACGGGAGTTTATGCGAGGAACCGGAAAAAATAAGCTTAAAAAGCTGGAACCACCCCGTCCAAAAATTGAATGCTGCATACTCCTGTGTTTACTAATTATTTTCTTTGCAAACAGATAGTGTTGGTAGAAGCCCTGTAAAAAGCGCAAATGATCGAGGAACTAAGCGAGACTACTCGGAGTACACCAACGATGTACTGGATTTCGATGCAGAAAACTACAAATCAAGTGAAGATGAAGATTATGTGGTAGGTCGCATGGTCACCCCTAAGACCCTAACACCATGACATACGATAGCTGTTCATGATCTTTATAGGCATATAAAATGCGTATTGAGTTTCTTGCACACTAAATACAGTATATAAAATTATCAAAATATTTAAGAATTGAATTGTTATCCCGGAAAGTGTAAGAAATTAATGGTTACACCGAACTGTGGAAATTAAAAAGTTAAAATATATAGACTGCCAAGTAATACTACGGTAAAATACATACGTTACATTGTTTCGTAGTGTTATGTACATGTACAATTATTGGTCTTCCAAATAGGCTTACTCTAGTCAGAAAAGTAAAACTAATTGATTCTGCTCATCTTGTAGTGGTGACGCCTTACTGTTAGCACACTCTTCCTCCTCCACTGGCTTACCGTAAAACATCGTATTGTGTTTAAGTTACCACTTTTTGTTTATAAATCACTATATTCTCTCTTAAGTACACATCCAATCTAATTCAATAGCATTCCGCTATTCGTTCTCGTACTCTCAGATCTACTTCCAATCATACTATTCTTTATAATCCACTGTCGTTTGAAGACCTGTAGTTTGAAGATCGTTGCTGGCCCTAATCTTTGGAATGTTTTTCCTGTTATTGAACGGAAGGATCCTTCTCTATTTCAAAGCGAGGCTCAAAACCCACTTATTTTGATCATTCTAACTGTTTCGTCTTTGTTCGTAATTTTTTTATTTCTTAATTTGGTTTTGTTCTCTATAAAAAACACTTATGAAAGCGCATAGAAACTCTATAATTGGGCAACAATACAAACACCAGTACAATTAACAATGGCGGCACCAATAATATATTGTATATACTCCTCAGCCATCTAACGCCGAATCAACCGATAGTGACGAATACATTGAAGGCGAAACCGAGAGCGATATTGAGAAAGAACTCAAAGAGGAACAAAACTCCTACTCTTTACCAACGGTAAGATCATACTAAAATTAGTTCATGTCGACTCTATAATAACGCAACATTAGTCATGTTGAAAGTTAACGTTGAAATAAATAACGCTTTAATACCAACCAAAACGGTACACGAAAATCATTTCGTTGCACTGAGTATCCCGTGGTCGCAGTGTATTATGGCCGAGACTACTATGGTTGCGTTCTTTTCGTCGGAACGCTACCTTTGCCTCTCAATTGTGTCGTTCCGGTTGATTTAAATGCGGATGTCAAACAGTTTAACTGCTTTTGGGTCCTAGAGTGAAAAGTTTGTAATCGTCCCAACACTAGAATATAATGAATTATTTTAGTAATTTTTGTTTTTGTTTCAGTCAAATAAGAGAATTACGAAGGGAAAGTCAGCCGTAAATACTGTCGCTAAGACTGCAAAGGAAAATGAAGACACTAGGATTAATGTAAATAACAGTACGCCTTCTACTGTGAATACTGCTGATATTCAATCGAATGTCCCACTAAAAAAAGACAAAGTTGTTGCTGTAGGTAATATTAACAGTGAAGTAACCAAACCACATTAAAACCTGTCAAACTCTACTATTATTTTGGTGTGCCGGTCTCACTTGACTAATATAGAACTGCCGGCGTTTATGTATGTGTTATTTAAGTATATTTCATCAAAACAAATAACTATATTGTATATTTAAAAATTATACGTTTAATTGTGACAATATTATGTTGAAATTAAGAATATAATTAATGAACCATACATTCATCAATATTATACCTAATGCAAATTGACTATTGTACATTTACTATATTAACTTGGCAAATTCGTAAATCTATTGTAAATTGCAGAATTAAATTTTGATGTTAATGTACTACAATGCATTTTTGTTTAACGTATTCTGTAGGTGACGCCCGTAATCGTTTTTTTTTCAGCATGTGTAACAGACATAAAATGAACCTAAATTTAGAGAAACGATTAAAAAAATGAATATGCAGAAAATGAAGGCTACGCAGTTGAACTTTGAAGGGTTGCTTGAGAACAGTTTATTTCCTCGTATACGCCCCATTTGTATGCGGTATTCATCAGAGTGCGTCCTTAAAATGTCGCTCTTTAATTTAATGTTTATTGTGAAAGGAAACCTCGGTAAAATAATGAGGTATTGACACGGGTAATACGGTGGACCTTTATATCCAGAGAAAGGCTGAAACCCGTCAATTATATTCGCATAATTCTTGGCGGAGACACCAGTCGTAATTTGTACGGTTGGGAGATGTTTATACAGTTTACTGTAAAATCTAAAAGCAAAAGATTTTTTAGAAATCATTTTGTTGCTTTTAAGTCAAAGGCGCCAGAATGTTAATACCTCATGATACGGCGCTGTTTGGTTGAAAGGGCTCCTTCCGCTATGCAGTGGAAGTTGCTTTATAAAATTAATTCATTGTATGCCAACCGGTATATTAGAAAAGATGGCGAATTCCTAAGTTAATGGATTGATGACCGGTACAAAGTAGCTTTAGGGTGGAAGAATAAAAAAGGACCGGGCATGGCCTAATATTGCATTGAAATTAGTAAATATTACATTTGTGAATGGGATGCAAGATATCAATCATTATTTCCCGAAAGAAAAGTCTGTCAAAACAGAAAGCATTCAAAGACGTTTATAATAATGTCATTGATAAAACCACATGGGAATTAGTAAATGCTAATCATAAACCAACTTGGACAAGTTATTTATTTATTTATTCTGGTATATAAAAGAAAAAGTACAACAAGCAGCTCGTAGGCTGAAATCGCTGTATTACAA
>JAOTQE010039717.1:0-10020 GCA_025631205.1 Nesometra sesokonis
TTAATATGAGCAAGTTAATTTCAAAATTAATGGTGATGATTTTTTGGTCATTTTTGAGTGACAATACATCTTTAACTGTATTAGTCTTTGTTTTTCTTTGAGCAAAGGTTTGAAGATAATGGATTCTCAGTTGGCCTCAGTGAAGGAAAGGAGAGAGGAAGTAAAACTGGTTTTCAAAAGGGATTGAATTTGGGGAAACAGATTGGTGAAGAGATAGGTTTTTATCAAGGATTTGTGTTGACTTGGAAGAAAACATTGGAAGTTAAACAAGAAAGGAACACAAGGTACTGCATCCACCAACAGTAATGTGCAGGTGTCACACATAGGAAACCTTTTTGGACATCTCATGCATAAGAAATATTTGTAAAAAATTATATCAGATCATCGCATTTTCTCACACATAAAAAATAGTTGTAAAAAATATATATTACTGTAAACCAATAGACTGAGAAATCCCCAAAATGAAAGGAGAAAATGCTACTAACGTTTCTTGGTTACAGTATTTGTATGAAAAAAACCCCATAAAAACAGGGTAAATACAACAAGGTCAAAAAAGAATGACATGGTTAACGGAATGGTCTTTAATTTGGTTGATGAAATGGTCTTTGGTGACAAGTTACAGTTGTCTCACGCATTGGGTTTAGAAAAGTTGGCATACATACATCAGTGGTGTATCCAGAGGTGCTCAAAAACCCCTTGGGAGGTAGGAAAGAAATAAAATTAGCACATACTTTGGTCACTCAAGCATCCTCATTCAGAGAATATTATTATGAGCACACCCCTTCAGAGGAAAAGGAAGTATGATTTCAATTTTATCACCAGAAAAAGCCATAAAATGAAAAAAAATAATGAGTTTTTTTGTTTTGCTTGTCTCGTAATTCGCTTACCAAATGAATCAGAAACCAAAAGGTACTAGGTTTGGAAAACAGGATTTCTTGTCTCAAAGACACCATTCATGAAGCCTATGTGAAGAGAGACTATCTAATGTGGCTGTAGAGGTTGCCTAGACAAGTCTAACTTTGGCTTGAAATGTTAGAGAAGATTTGAAAATATTATTTAAAGAAAACTTTGACTGTACACTTTAAATATATTTGTATATAAAGGTTTATATGTTGTAAATGTGTTTGTTAAGTTTGTATGATTAAGAGTGTTATTCATAACAATATTATAAAGTTAATCAAAAAACAGGTAAAAGATTGAAGGAAGAAAAGGAAATAAATTGTAGAGCGGCAGGACATAATTTGGGGACACTAATCATTATGTCCAATGAGCCTATCACGTTCCATAAATTTGAATTCAAATTTTAGCCTGATATGCCCCTGGATATGATGATGTTTCTTCTATGTTTTCATTGTGAGATTTTTTTCCTTGAAAAACGTTTGTTTCACATATATATTCTACATATTTATTTAATTGCAAAACGAAATTGACTATCATGCAAAATTGCCTAAGTCGAATACAATGTAACATTGAAATCATGTTCAACTTTTTAATTGATGGAAACATGTGTATTTAGCACGAAAAATAAATTTACCTTTATTTTAGGTACAGTCGATTTAGGAAAGTTTGACTGTAGCTATTAATGGTGATGCAAATATCCTGAAATGAATAACTTTTAATGTTTTTTTTAAGGAAAATGAAGGCTCTTGGATCACTGCTCAGTATGATAGAGAGTATAAATATATCAGACCCATCAGTTGATGATTATATGGTTAAAATTAATCAAATCAGGTCAAAGTTCAAACAGGTTAGTGTGCTTCCATTCCAACTTCATTACACATTTGTGAGGTGGGTGTCATCACAACATGAGTCATGTTGTACATAAAAGCAAAATTGAGTTATTGTTATATTCTGACAGAAGATATTTTAAATTAAGCTTTAATTTGGTTTTTGAATTATGTTCATAGGTTGAGTATTAGTCTTACAGGCCTTACGGTTCGGTTTATTCACTTTTATTGCTAGATTTGTTTAAGGCGCTATTGACGTCCCATACTTATTTTAGTTTACCCGTAAGGCCTGTTAAAACGATTCAATCGTGATGATTTACAACCGTCAGACAGGAGTAAATCATCACGCTTGATTGAATTCGAAAATCATGTGATACCATTGCATCACTTTCTCTAATCAAAGTTTGGCGTTATCACCGAAGGCCTTCATGCGCAGATGGATTTGGGTCTACCCATGGAGAAAAGAATCCCTAGGCGACGTGATGGACGATTGCAACTGCACGAGAAATAAGAACTGAGTTTTTTTTTATTAGAATAGGACAAAATTAACTCAAAATTACATACTTGAGAATACTTTTCAGGTATAATTTGTTGTTTTGTGTAGTCTCTCAAATGGTGCTTAGGCTTTTAGATCGTTCACTCGGAAAGGAAGCATTTTGGTTGGTCGACCATAGTCAAACATTATTTCGAACCGTCCACATGCCAAATGCGGAAAGACAAAATACGTCATTTCTTTCATGCGAATGAATCGTTTTAACAGCCCTTATGACGGCTAAACTAAAATAAGTGAGTATGGGATGTCAATAGCGCCTTAAACGGAATCAAACAATAAAAGTGAATAAACCAGACCGTAAGGCCTGTGAGACAGGCTAGTTGAGTATAACCAGAGAAAATAATTTTGCAATATTCATTTATGTATACAAACTTTAGGAAAATTTAAAGATTTTCCTGCAAACTATTATGTTTTAAATTTTATACAAAACAAGGAGCCAAATTTGACTATAATTTCAAATAAGTACAGAAGTTGACAATAATTATTTTGCAGGTTACATCTCTACTTGGAGTACAAGTGCAGTATGATGATACTGGAACTGGTGATCCACAACCATCATATTCATTTTAAAACCCAAACAAGAAGTATTGTTTAGCAATGACGGCAAGTCAGTACCGATGGTATTGAGCACAACAATAAGATGAGTGGCTTTTAGAAGAAAGGTAAGTGATATTTCAGAGTGTTGTACTGTCTGTAAGTGATGTTACTGGCATGGATGCAGACTTTGGCTGTTCGTGGGCACAACAAGTGCGGATCCAAGGCATGAACAACCCGCAAACCCCTCAATGGTTCAGATGACATTTATCCCGTTCCATTATCAGTCAAGAGTGATGACTAGTGGTTCAGAAGAAATTCGTAGAGTTCCATTGAATTTATAAAAAATGATAACAATTTGTCCATTTTTTCAGTATTAATACTTGCTTGTGTGTATGCATGGGTAGAAGTGTTAAATTTAAAATATTTTTTTTTGTTCCATTGCAGAATTCATCTTCACTTGAGGATAAAGAGCATGGAGAACAAGCGTAGATAACCTCCTTGGAAGCATAGAGAACAATCGTAGATAACCACCCTTGAAGCATGGAGAACGAGCATAGATAACCTTCCTGGAAGCATGAAGAACAAGTGTAGATAACCTCCCATGAAGCATGGAGAACGTATGTAGATAACCTCCCATGAAGCATGGAGAACGAACATAGATAACCTTCCTGGAAGCATGGAGAATGCAGATAACCTCCCTTGAAGCATGGAGAACAATATACCTGTCCAGGGGCGATCAAGTGGAGCTAGAAAGAGGGGACCCGATGCCAAGATGGACAAGCCCAGGTGTCAGATTTTAACACCATAAAATGATGCCAATAGGCTTGGGTCCAGGGCCCAGGAAAATTTTCTCTACAGATGCTTTGAGGTGCACTTTAAGCAGCCAAAAATGTGCAAACAATTTTTTTTCAGGTGCAAAAGAGAGGGCTCGTTAGGGTGTGCCTCCTGCCTCTGCCTGTCGACTCCTATGAAAAATGTGCTAATGGAAACACTACTTCAAATCTTTTCCATGAAAAATTGGGTAAATATAACTTAGTGTCAAAATGTGAAAGGGCAAACAATTTTGGTTTTATTTTTGCTTGTAAAATTAAGATTTTGTACTTACTTCGTAAGATACCTATCAATTTGACCTCCCTGCATTTTAAAGTATTTGATATCATTTGTATTTATTGTACTTTTTTAAAATTTATTTTGTATATTTGAATAAAAAGTACATCTGATAGTTGAATTAAAATCATGTAAGGATATTTAAAAACAATACAAGCCCATTTTAAAATGTGTGTCAAATAATCTGTAAAAAATGGCTCATTAACACTGACTGTGTTGCAACACTTGATTGCCAAACACGGAAATCTCGGTTTCATTTTTTCTTTTCACAAAATCCAATAGATGGGATAATTACTCATATGTGCTAACCATTTTAACACTCACTACGTGGTCTGGGCACTCAGTATTTGGAACATCCAATGTTATAAATGTGGAATGTGTGGCGTAGCCTAGGTTGGTTGGCTTAATCCTATGTCCAGGTCAGTGTTTAAACCATACACATCCTGCCAAAAGCATACCATCAAATGTTGTAAGATTTATAATTTATGATTTGCAAAATGTAATAAATCTATAGTTTTTTGCTAACCCAAGATAAGTTTTGCAATGCTAGTATGATAGATGTCTCTTTCGGACGTCAGTGTTTGCTTCAGAGGACCGGATTGATGTCCCTGCACAAGATCACAACTAGCCCAGCTTTGTTGTACCATTTTAAAGTCTAGATGGTTTTAGTTCTTTAGTATTATGTAAATCTGATAACATAAGCACTCAACAAAATTTTTAAGTGTCAACATTCAGTAAAAAGGGTGACGATGGCTGATATTATATTCTACATCAAACATTTAAACTGCATGATTGGTTGAAAGAGCACCACGTAATTAAAAATATTCCTACTATTCCAGCTTGCTGACGTCACTTTGCGATATAGTAAAATACTATTTAGCAAAGTGGCGTCACTAACAATTGTGATGTTTACAAAGCGAGCCAAGGCTCGATCAGTTAACTGACGACGATATAGGGCCTAGACCTAGACAAATTTATCCGCAGTAGACAGTGGAAACCCAAAAACAATAAAATGTGGTATGTCCATGAATTTTGTAGAGATTGTGGAGTGAAGTTTGAGGATGTATGAAGGACCCGGGCCTAGTAGTAGTAGGCCTCGATCGCATCTCCCACCCAGAGCCGCGTGAAAGGTAGGCATACCTACCTAGACGTAAAGGTAGCCTAAGCCCTTTGTCTTGTTTAATGTAGAATATAAAACAAATATTCGTTGCCTAATTTCGAGTTGCTAGTTCCATGGGCCTCGGTGCCTCCAAATAGTACTATTCACTCTGCCCATAGTTTTAACCAGCAACTCTCAAGGCAACGTATATTTGTATACTAATTATGATACTTAAACATATTGCAGTCACAGTGTTGCTCAATTAAATGTGTATCACTTGAAAATAAAAGCAAATCTTAGTCAATTTTGCTATTAACTACTGATAACCAATATTATAGAGGCTGCCAGTCGTTTGGTGGATTTTTTTGCAAAATTAGGGTACAGTAAATATTTTTAGAATACCCTAATTTCCAGTGTCAGAGTCAAAATATTTATATTTATTAGGCCCCATAAAAATAATTATTAGTTTATCACCCTACCAAAGCATAAAAATTGATGAGGGCGGGAGGTTTTTTTTTAACCGACCCTCCAATGTTGTAGTGACCTCGTCCATCATTATTCTAGACCCGCGCAAATACGACACGGATACCAGCGCACTAGCCTGCAGCGAATATTGATCACTGTAGGCCTATTCCTAGCTGTGTACATTGTGAGCTTGAGAACCGTTCATTTGTATTTGTTTAGAAATCCAGAGCATTTCAAGTGAAAAAACAATCGTTTGAATAGTAAAATGAGTAAAAAAAAAGGGATTTCCCCAAAGGTGATGTTCGCGGGGGTGATAAACTAATCATTTTTTTATGGGGCCTTAAAAGCAAGTTATTTTCAAAATCACTATATTGTTTTTCAGACGACAATACATCTTTAATTCTGACGAAGAGTTCGTAATTGTTGTATCATTGAAATTAATTGGAGCCATTGTAGCTTGATGATTAAGATGATTAAAAAACAATTCAGGGGTGGATACAGGATTGCGATTTGGGGGGTGGGGAGGGCTTAAATCCCGATTTTGTTTTGATAAGCAAAAAAAAACCCCTTGGGTTCACAAGGTCGATTACCCTGTTCTGCTGTGCATCTATTTGTATTCGTTCATTTGTCATTTACACCCGAAAAACAATTTTCGGGTCAAGTTTAGGGGAGGCTTAAGCCCTTTTAAGCCCCCCCTTTAAATCCGCCACTGCAATTGATATATGAACTGGCATTAATGTTTGTATTTTTGTAGAAATAGCATATGTATTTCAGAATTCTGTGTAGAAACTTGAAAGGCCCCACTACGCCATATCAGATGAAACATGGAATCAAAATCAAAGGTAGAATTTTTGTAAACTTTGAATATATTTGCAGAATTAAAGAATTTCAGAAGTCCCACTGAGCTCCACCACATAAAAAGAATAAAAATTGGCTGTGAATTTTGAATAGATTTTCACAATTAATGAATTTAGAAGGCGGCACTAAAAAGAACCAAAATCTGCAGTGAAATTTCATGAATTTTAGAATTTTGTGTAGAAGTTTGCAAACCCAAACCCTATCAGATAATCAAAATCAGCTTTGAAATGTAGAATAAATTCACATAAATTTGCATGATTTATAAATTTCAGAATTCTGTGTAGGAAGTCCCAACTACCTTCATCAGTCTGAGCTATTAGCATAAAAAAACAGCCTAGAAATGATCAATAAGCAAATTTAAACAGTTTGAACGTACACAGACACATGTAGGAACAGACACACAGAGTCTGTTTCATAGTTTCCTTTTGAAATGTTTGGGAGAGAAAATTGTAGAGTCAACTCTCCGAAAACAGAATTTCATGCTATACTGGACCTCTTTTAAAAGTTCCAAAAATACTGAATTACAGACTCTTGGGTTTTTTGAAACCTTTTGGCCAAAAAAAAACTGAAATCAATATAAACCGGTAAATCAAATGCTCTTTGAACCAAAATGTCCAGAAAAATGGACAGTCCATAAGAGTGGTCAGTTTTCGAAAAGTTGACTGTACTACTAGCAAGGATGTACTGTAGCTAGAAAAATTCAAGGGTGGGTGGAAACATGTAAGGGTGGGGTTGTAAAAGATTAAAAACGATGGCTGGTATTCTAAAAAGCAGACTAACTTTAGTCCAGTACTAAATTCAGATTAAATCTGAGACTTTCTATGGTATTCTGAAAGGTGTCTAACATTTGTCCAGATATAAACCCTGGACTAAAGCATTCTAAATTTTGTCTGCCGTGGAACGAGGTTTATGGATAGTCCAGGATCAACTAGTGCTGTTCTAAGGTTAGTCCTGGACTAACTTTTGAGAATACCAGCCAATAATTTTACCTTTTTCATATGCTTAGGGTGGAAAGGTTGGAATTAGGCTGGGTGGAAGGCCTTAAAATAAGCTTTAGGTTGGGTGGAACATATTTAGGTTGGCGGCCCACCCACATCTGCCCTGCATAATTACATTCCTGTGCTAAAAAAATGGAGTATTTATTTTTATAAATAAAAGAAACATTGGAGCCAGATTTGTCAAATATAAATCTCTGTATGTATTTATCTATCTCATTCATGCCTTTATATAAAATACACAGATACTGTGTATCCGATTAAATCATGCCGGTGAACATTCAATGTCAATAAATACCCTCTTATACTGTATTTATTATTCACACCGAATACTTTCTACCATCAAATTATTGCTTGGGTACCAGTACAATGTCTATAAACGTTTTTTTTGGTTAAGGATAACTCAATACTGTCTTCGTCTGATTGCATATTTTTTGACGTCACTTATTATTTGAATGTCCGGAAGAAAACTTGTGTGCCCCTGGCAAGTGTTGTATGCTGTGAACCATAATACACTCTACTTGTAACACCTGTCCATCGTCCCCTATATGAACTATAAATTGTGAAACACCTGTATTAGGACTTGTTCGTAATGCTTTACCTTTTCCACCAGGAATAATACAGTTTAAATCTTCCACAAAATATCTGATCATCTCTTTCAATAGGACACCATGGCTTACAATCAGTATGTTCTCTCCATTGGGACTTTGTACCGCATTCTTTGTCAAATAGAATGGATTATAATGGTCACCGTTCTTAGCAGGGCTTTGCGGGGATCCACTGCTATTCTTAGAGGGACTTTGGGGTGATCCGTTGCCATTCTTAGAGGGGCTTTTGGGTGATTCACTGCCATTTTTAGTGGGGCTTTGGGGTGACTCGCTTCCATTCTTAGGGTTTTGTGATCCGCTGCCGTTTCTAGCAGGGCTTTGTGGTGACCTGCTGCCGTTCTTAGTTCTCTTTGATGATTCAACCTGTTGTTCATTTTTACTTTGCATGTCTTTATCATTTGTATCTTTTTCTCTTTTGCCCCAGCATCCTAGGCAGGCACTAGCATCCAATCGGCCAGCTAATCCAAGATATTTTTCTTTGGGACTACCGGGACTTTTGCTGCCTGTTTTTCCTTTATCAAAATGAGTCCATTTGTAAAATCGGCTCTTAGCACCATTGCCGTTACTTCCGTTGGTAGCTTCGCTAGCTTGTCTTTCAGCTTTTAACATCTTTAATGTACTTTGGCACAAATTATTGAAGAATTCTGTAGCTCTGCTGCGTACCTTAAATAGAGAGATGAAAAAAATGTCTGATATTACTGAAGTTTTATGTCAGTATCTGGAATGGGATTGTCTCATTTTGAATAACCACTTACAATAAGGCCTTGGTAGTGAGTTGGGTCATTCTGTACTCGAAAATGAATAATTTAGCAAATATCAATTAGTATAAATTGAGAGGTGTCTAGGAAACTCAAATCTAGAAAACCCATACCTCATATCGGAAATCCGAAAGGTCCACTAATTAACTTCAAGAAAGTATAATAATACTCTAAGCAATGAGATACATGCCATTGTGTCAGGATTCAGTATTTCGACATAAATTATGTCATTATCAGGAATGATGATGACATAATTTATGTCAAAATTTGGACATAAATTATGTCATCATCATTGATGATGACATAATTTATGTTGAAATATTAAATCCTATCACAATGGCTGATGATGACATAATTTATGTCGAAATATTGAATCCTGTCACAATGGCTGATGATGATGATACAATTTATGTCACAATGGCATTTATCTCATTGCTCAAATATCTGACTTTTATAGAATTAGAAAACTCAGATACTGGATATTTTTGCAGAGTATGACTGCTTATAAAAACTAGTGTAAACTTCGAGAGCTCTAATGGAAACAGATCCACAATGCTAGATGAATAATTCATGAATAATTTTACATAGGACAATTTAATATTGTGAATGCTTGTTAAGATTTAAAGGGTGCTTATTCAAATTAGGAGGGGCACTTATTCATTCAAGTACATTACAGTTGAACCTCCCTGTGCAGACACCTCTCGTAAGCGGACACCTCCCATAACGGACACTAATTCAAAAACCTTTTTATTTATTTCTATCTAATCAGTGCATTTGGTACCTATCGTAAGTGGACACCTCCCGTAAGCGGATGTGGACACTTTTTGTCTTAAAATTTAGATTTATTGTATGTTAATTTACCTCCCATAAGTGGACATACTGGAAAATTTAGTAATTTTTCTTTACAACGAATATAAATTTCTGTACAAAATTGTCTTTATAATGTACATAATGGCTGAGAATCATAACTTGGTGTCTAGATATTTTAGAGGTTGTTTGTGTTGAGGCCGTGAAATGTGAGTCATAACGACATATACATAATTTTACAACTTTGGCCCTCTACTGGCCGAAATTCTTGTAAGTGGACACCTCCTGTAAGCGGACACTTCCCGGACCTGTGTGTGTCCATTTACAGGAGGATCAACTGCATGTACACTTAGAGGCCATCCCCTCTTATCTGTTGTGTACTCACCTTAACCTAAGTGACAAGCATGCATAACCTCCTCTATATGGCAGATTTAACTCAATAAATATATATACTTGTGTAATCCAATCATTTAGTGATACAGTAATTCTCAACATATAGAGCCAGG
>JAOTQE010039728.1:0-10020 GCA_025631205.1 Nesometra sesokonis
CTCAAAACTTACATTTTGAATGTTCGAACTTCGATTGCTCATAACTTCGCAAGGAAACATCGTATGAAACTGATTTTATTTTGCATGTTAAAGATACTAATGTGTAGTTTTATAATCCATCAAAAATTCAATTTTCCGACTTATGTCTCATTTGGTTTGGCTCTGCCACATTTGCCTCTAGTGCCCCCTCATTTGGCCTCAGTGCCTTAAAAAATTGACCATCATCAAGGCCAATTTGGCCTTGGTGCTCCTCATTCTCAGTAATGCATGAGGATACAGTTTGTATAAAATGGTCTCTAGCGCCCAGTTTATGCTAGCCACACCCTTTTCAATTAGGCCAAAAATGGCCTTGCCCCTTCAAAGCCCAAATTTGAGGCCTGTTCTTGTGCGAAAACTTTGTAAGTTTGCCATGACCAGCCTCAATTATATTTTATTATTATTACTATTTCTTTTGTCATTGATATTGCTAACTAATAACTATTTAATCTGTATATATTTTTCTTTAGTTTTTAGATGATATGTGTGACAAGTCAGAAAGGTCAGCATATACCCCAATTCAACTTCCCCTTAAGGTAAAGAAAAAGACGATTAAAAAAGAAGAAAAGCATGAAGAGGATGGTCAACAAGAGATGGAAGTGGATATAAGTAAGACCAGTATTTTGGATGTCTTTTTTAGAATGCCATTTGACCAGACCAAGAACATTTGTAGTAGTAGTCCAAAATCCAAATGTCCACTAAAGCCTCTTTTCCTGTCGATCGGTGAGTTGCGTTGAGTTGAAAATCGTTGAACCTTTCTCAACTTCAACGATTTTCAACTCATGCAACTCGCCGCAAGTCAACAATCGACAGGAAAACAGGCTTAATGAGATACACATCATATTTTTTGACATAAATTATTTCATCGTCAGAAAAAGTAATGATCTGGAATTATGATGACATCATTAAATTCGAAATATTGAATCATGTCACGATGGCGAGTATCTCATTGCTTGAAGTATGTATTATAATTTCTTACTTGAATTTGATTAGTGGACCTTTTGAATTTTGGAATACACTCTGTACCACTGAGCCTGATGTCCATAAAAGGACGACTGAATTCCAGAAGTGTCACTGCAAACTAAGTGTTGCGACAAAAAGGTGTAACCAGCATTCCTGATGATGACATAAATTACTGTAAAGCCCTAAATTTTTGCGTTCCCTTAATTTTCGTGAATTTCGCGATAACATGATGATTGCAAAAATCCCACAAATGATAAATAAACAATGGAAGCCTAATGGAGGGCTGGAATTCTACCCGGGAATAGATGAATAAAATCGTGGAATTTGTAAAGCGAAATCGGCCCGCTAACTTAGTTTGGTTGGGCTTAGCTATTCGATAGACCGAATTAGCGATGGCCTGTGACGTCACAAAAACTCGCCGTCATGGGTACGAGAACCAAAACAAACCGTGAAGTCCTGTCTCATAACATAAGACGAGTGCGAGTGTTACCCAAATATTTCGTTGAAATACACATTTTTAAAGCATTAGTAAACATCTACCTTAGCCTTGGATTAAAAAGTAAAACACAGTTGATCTGGTTTTAATTTACATTAAAAAGGAAATATACATAATTCAAGCTAGGCCAGAAGTTGGACATCCCTTGATCCACCCAGGAAAGCTAAGCCAATATGTGCACTAGCGGATCAGCACTGTCTGCATGGTTTGTGTTCTCGGCAAATTTGACAGGTTTAATCCATTCCAATTTAAATAAAACTAAGCGTAGCTAGTGTAAAAAAGGATCTATGGTTGCATACCAACGGTTCGGAATGAGTTACCAACGAAGAAATACAAATATATAACTTAAAATTTGTCCTTTCTTGGCTCCTGGCAGCGAAGTATAGAAAAGAGAGCCCTCTATTTATATTTATACCCACAAATCCAGATGTAAACAAAGTCGCTAATTCGGTGTATTGTAGGTAACACAGAAGGATCAGCAAATTTCCACTGTTTAGTTCACAGCTCAGTGACTACATCCAGTTTAACCAACTGCGATTAATGCTACTTTTGGTTTAGAATGAGTTTTTGTTTTCTGAAGTGACTGTTTTTTTTATGCCTAATAACAATTCTGGTCAGTTCATGGTGTTTTCAGTGAGCCTAAACATTGCTTATATATCCTTTATATTAAAGGTGTTTTGTCACCTGAAAATGACAAAATGTTTATCAAAATGAATGTTGAAATTATGTTGCTCTTAGTTATAATAACATGAATGTTAAGAACTTAACAAGTATGTATTTTAAAGGATTCTAAAACTTAGACTAGAAGCATTTAAAGAGCTCAACCACCAAATGCCCGAAATTCTTGCAAATGCAACTTTAATTGTTGACAATTTCCTTCAATAAAGAATAACTCGTTTTGATACTACAAACAACGGGAGACGCCTTTGTAGAAATATTAGTTATAAGTGTGGTTTTATATCAGAGCTTGTTCACACATTTTAGGAAGGTTAGACATTACAAACAGTGGTAGGACGACCACAAGTAAATCTCCAGGAATTCTGTTTTTACAACATGGGACCTCTGTTATAACCTTATTGTGAAAGAAGATATCAGTGGTGTAGGTTTGTGGTAATTACACTTACCATGCGGGGTTCTTTGAAGTTGCCGGGTTTCGAATGCAGCTTTAACCGTTTACAATTTCAGTACACACTGTCCTTGTATTTCGAGGATGTTTGCATATTTACTACAAAGCTACTCTACAGCGTCGATTGGTTGTTTTCAATTAGGATAACCATGTTAAGAACAATGTGTAGAGAGTAACAGTAAAGGTGACCGTGATCAGGCTAATTATTTTCTTTTATAGTAGCATGAAGCCCCACTGCAGAGCATACACTTAACAGAATATGTTTTCCGGAGGCCCCCCACAGGTGTATGCAACCACGGACCTTCACCAAAATTTTCAATCTCCCTTGAATGTTTAGTTAAAATCTGTCAATTCCTTTTTAAGTTATGCTGCAAACTGACAAACACACACAGACAAACACACAATAAAAGTTTCTGGCCATTCAAAGGTGTTTTTTTCTTTTTTTTGGTCTTAAACTGTGTAAGTCTAGGTTTAAATGTTTGTCTTAACACTTTTTGATTATCATGCTTAATGGCAAACCTTGTATATTTCTTCAAAATGACAAGTTTTATTTTGAACTTACATTGTGTATTATTATATAATTACAGAAATAAAAGAAGAAAAGCAAGACAGTGAATTTGATGCTATGGAGGGAATTGAAACAATTGCGCCAAAACCAGCACCAAAAAAATCTCAAAAATTAGCAGTTGACGAACCAAAGTTAAAAATCACTGCTGCTTCCTTATTTTCAAACACTAAACAGCTCGACGGAGAGTTACTATTTTTCCAATTACCGGACTCACTCCCTGGTAATGCAGAGTCAGAGATAAACAAAGTTCATATAAAGAAAGAAGGAGAATCTAGTAAAAACCAATCATCGGTGAGAAGTAATTTTGTTAAGGAAGCTACTACAAAGATATTAATAATGTCTTGTGGATTTAAATGATATCTGAGAGCATCAACGTCTGAGATCCTTCCTAATCCATCCTAAGTCGAGACTACTTGCAAGTCTTGAATTTAATCCTTAGAGGTCTCAAGTGATAATTAGAACCCCAATCAAATGTTTTTATTTACAACACGCCTTTTAGTAGACAATTTCATTGTTTTCAACTGATATCTATTGTGTTTTAGAGTAGAGTATTTTTTCTTTTCATCTTAACCATATACAGTGACATAAATATCTTCCAATTTATTATCATTGTGGAGGTTTCAGGTATTTTCATGTATAGGTATTGTGGTTGTGAATTTATGAAGGATACTCTTTTAATTAACCTCCTCGCGAGCAATGTTCTGGGGTGGCTATTGGTTTTACCCTGTGTTTCAGGTGGTGGTTGCAGCGGCGGTTGTGGTGGATTTGTTGGAAAAAAATCATTACCACTATAACTAAAATTCAATAAATCCGCTTGGTTTCAAACTTTGTAGACTGCAAGATTAAGAAAAGAAGACAGACCCTATTGATTTCGGGCCTTCTCCAATTATTATTTTGTACATTGTTTCCACCATGGCAAAATGCCATGTTATAGCAAAGCTCTGGCCACTGTTTTTTGTCACTTATAACTGAATGATTTTGGACAGAGATTATAGTATAGTACTGGGGCAGATGGCTAAAAGCGGTCTATAGACTGTCTTAAGCTTAAGACGGTATATAATCGTGACGTCACACACGGTCTTTAATTATAGACCATTGCTATACCGCGGTCTTAAGAGTTAGCAGTCTTAAATATTAAAGCCGGCTTGGAGGAGGCTATAAATGGTCTTAAATCACTTACAATGTGGCGTCAGCATTATTTTACCTTGAATTGCCAGTTTTAATAAATTGTTATAACTATAACTGTTTAAACATACACTATATTAAAAAATTAAAACTCGTATAACATTTTCGCAAAAAAAATCAAACGTGATGTAGCACAAAAGTTACCTAAATTTGCGCCCTTAATTACTGTTACTATGGAGTGTTTGTTCGAGATTCAATACACAACATGGTCTTAGGAAAGACTGTTTTATAGCAATGGTCTAACTTGGGTGACTTTGCTAAGACCGTTTAAGTGTTAAAGCTGGCTTTATTCTGTAAGTTAAGACCCATCAGTTAAGACTGTTATAAAGCAATCCGCCCCAGTAGTATTTGATAAAAATAAGATTTGTTTTTAGAAAATAAATCAACTACAATACTCATATGTTTCTTGGAAAATAATAGAAGCTTCTTTAAAAAATTAAAAAGATTGTGATTTTTATAAAAATGGATTTAAATATCAAATTATTTTTACTGAAAGTGTGAGGACCCCGATAATAATTTACATATTGGGGAGGCTATGCTTTTAACCCTGATAATAATTTACACAGTGGGGAGGCTATGCTTTTATAGTGTAGTGCAAAAGGAGTATTTCTAGTTATTTTATAACCTATTTTGTCAAAAAAAACAAACTATTTTTAAGCATCAATTATTCCCTGGATATATAAGGGTGAAAATTTAGATGTTTACCCTACTTTTTATGTTGAGCAAGTGAGTAAAATTTTTACTCACCAAAATAAATTTTTAACTGCCCCTAGAAAATTCTTTCGCTAGATTTGTAACATATCAGCAAGTATTTTAAATTACAGTATTGCTTTTTATTTTATGTCAAAATTGCTAAGCCAGTGTTTTAATTAATTTAGTCTAATTTTTCACTAGGCCGGGTGAGCGAGTTTGAATGTAGTGCCACTTGCCATAATTAAGACTCAATCGAAATTGGCAAAAGGGCGAGTGTTAGTTTTTCACCCTGATATTATAGCCACGTCAGTTTTTTAAATTGACAAAAATATTTAGTTATAAATCATAAAATCATTGTGCTTTTAATGTTTCGTTGGTGTAATGTAGTTTTCTGTTTCTGTTTAGTTAAGGGTCAATATGAGACAAGTTTTACTTCTAGTTTTGATCCTTGTAGTGGTTGTATTTGTTCAGTATCCTAATTCTATTGTTTTCTATGAAGTATTATGTTATGAAATTGTAACTATTGTAACCATTACTAAATAAATATTGATTGATTGATAAAAAAAAAAATATTCCAACTTTTAATACAAACAAGATATGTAGTTACAAATTATTTTATTTTATTGTAAAAACTATTTAAAATCCGAATAATTGGGTTTTTTTTTGCATGGAAAAAATAAAAATTGTATGGACAAAGTAAAGTTAGTGATCCAATCATTACAGATGATGCAAATTTATGTTGATGACCATGTACAAAAATATGCCATGAGATGAATTAAGAAAATGAGAAACAAAACCAATCATTCTCTGTTTTTATCTTATTTTTTATCGTATTTTTTGATGGAATTTTATTTGGCCTTATCCAAAATAATTAATCCTGATTTCTAATTTTTAATGATTATTGCTTTTTTTTTGTCTGTAGAATGAGCAAAGTGTAAAAGATACCAATTGTCATCTGAAGCATCTACCAGAAGGATTTATAGGCAAGCTACAGGTTCTGAAATCGGGCCGAACCAGACTTTTATTAGGAAACGTTGGTCTTGATGTCAGCATGGGGGCACCATGTGGGTTTTTACAGGTAATTGCAAAATACAAAAAATCAACAACAGCAATGGTCCCACTTCTACTGGTTGTCTGGCCTATCTGTCCAGGGGTAGATTTAAGGGGAGGGGGGGGGCCCCAACCCATTTCCGAGAGTAAAATATATCAATATTTGTTAAAAGTGTCTATAAAACGAAAATATTCAGCAAAATTGATCCTGAGGCCATTTTTGGACATCTGAAGACCAAAATTTCTCGGGGAGCACGCCCCCGGACCCCCTAAAACATTGACTCTCTACCGACACCCTTCCTCCCCCCTTTTTCAAAAGGCTGCATCCGCCTCTGCAGTCTGGTTAATCTTTGGAGTCTTCAATGAGGGATTTTCATAAATTGTAACTGATTTAACACTCCTCAGACAAACATAACTCCAATCTTTGCATTATCCAAGTTCGACTGACCCAAAATCCTTAGAAATAGCGTCAGGGTATTTTTGTTTTTGCATTCATATCCCCTGAATATTTGGCTAAAATTGAGTTATGGTATTTTTATATGTTGTGTTCCTTACTTATTCCTCATTTATTTACTAATACTTTGATTTTCAGTGTATTAAACCTATAAACTGGTTAATTTGAAAAAAAAAATACATCATGCCCTGTTTAAAGTCAATGTTTACAGCTCATTACAGTGTTAGTTGATTTAAGCTGTATGTAAAATAGAGGGTTCATAAAATTGAGGTATGTAAAATCGAGGTTCCACTGTAGTTACCCAGAAAATTGTTTAAAATACTTGAATTAACTACATAAAGAAAATAACATTGTGGAATTCAAGTAAAAGGGACGTACAAAAAAGGGAAAAATTTTCTGACTGACCAAATCAAATTTTCAAGGAACTTTTTTACTTTTTTAGTCTTAATTTTAGTGCTTTAACCTATATTTTTCTTCTTTTTTTCAGAATCTAGTTTCAACACATATAAACGAGGATAAAACAGGGACTATGAATTCTTTAGGACAAGTCAAGCATAGAGTTGTTTGTTCACCTGATTTTGAAAGTTTGCTTTCACTGGGCACATAACACAGGGTGTTTGTGAACTAATAAATGCAATAAAAGATTATTTTGTTAATGTTTTTTTATATCTATATTATTCAAAGATGATGGATGAACAGAAAGACATGCAGATGTTAGTTGATGTATCAAATCTAAAAGCATATTTAGGGGCGTATCCAGCAGAGCTGGATAGAGGGGCCCCAGTGCCGAGTTTCATGTGGAATCAGTGGCCGTGTTTCCGCAGGAATTTCGGATTATCCGATAAAATAGCATCCAATGAAATCAATTTTAAAAACTACAACTGCACAAACTCAGTGTAGGCCTTAATGCATTACGAGTCCACTAACTTCGGGTGATTTTCTGGCGATTTCCCTTTTCCTCGTGTGGCACCCTGCTTGCACCGCGGTGAAATCCTTGCAAAAAGCACCAAAAGCAAGATCATGGTTGACCCCGTGTCAAAGTTAAAAAATTATCGCATTTAGGTCAATTATCGGATAATTATCAGAATATTATTGGATAATTATCGGATAATTTTATTATGTCAGAATAGGTTAAACACGCGTTTCTGCAGCACTTTTATCGGATAATTTTTATCGGGATAATTTATCAGATAATTTTTTCCTACGGAAACACGGCCAATGATACTGGTCAGCCTAGGAGGTCTCCCCAGGACAATTTTACAAATTAGATGCGTTGTTTCCCAGGTATCTGAGAGACTATTTTCACAAATAATTCATTGCAAAAAATGAGTTTTTTAAGTTCAAATAATATTCATCAAGCCAAAAGAGATGGGGCCCGTGTCAGGTGAGCCCCCACTTATATCCTTGCCTGCATATTTCAAGTAAAGTATTTTTAATTGAGTCACTGTCCATTAAAAAAGGTAGGCGCTGTGCATGGAGTTCATGTAAATTCAGAAATAAAAAATTTCATGTATGTACAGTAGTTGAGAACACTTGTCATGTGAATGATCGGCATGGAGGCAGGCCTTTCTCTGTTTGAAGAAACACATCAGAATGAAGCAAAGACACAAAGACAGAAGGTTCAAACCAGGAAGCCTGATCAGCACAAAACTACACTTGCTTCCAGTTTGGAAGGGTTTGTCAATCCTAGAATTAAAATTCAGTCGTGCTAGATGATATTTTGGAAATATTATACCCAGAATGTTTCTCCATAATCTTCGAGCCTGAAGGATGCCAATGAGAGATTTAGAGCAAGGGCGGATGCAGACTTTAGAAAAGGAGCCAGTGATTCAATGCGTGAGATGCTGTTCTGCACCTTGGTATGACGGGTGATGTGGTTTATATTTAAATCTCTCACTTGTGTTTCTATCCCTATCGATTACCATGCAGGAGCAAAATGGAGTTTTAAAAGCAGCTTGAACCTGAACTTCGAAATCAAGCAGGCTGATCTGGAAAACGGGACCTTTTGATTGACTCTAATATGTATTTTAAGCTCAGTCCACACTATCAAACTTATTTGACAAAACACTTGGTCAAATCAGATGTAGACTTTAGAAAAGGAGCCAGTGATTCAAAGTTTTAGGGGGTACCTGGAATGCGCCCCCATGAAATTTTGGTTTTTAAATATCCGGAATTGCCTTCCGTGGCATGTTAAGGGATCAATTCTTGTCTTATGATTGCTGAATATTTTTCGTTGTATAGACAATGTTAATAGTATTGATACATTTTACTTTCCGAAAGTGGGTGTGGGGGGGGGGGGGGGGGGAACGGTCCGGCTAACCCTCCCCTTAAATCTGAACCTGGAGATAAAGCATGCAAGAAAAGAACAAGGATGAGAGGGAGGGGAAGGGAGTAATTTTCCAGAAGCCAAAAAATTTTCTTGCATGCTTCATTCCTGATGATGACATAATTTAGGTCGAAATATTGAATCTTGTCACGATGGCGTGTATCTCATTGCTTGGAGTATGCATTATACTTTCTTACTCAAAAAATTTGTGTTGCTGAATTTGGCTCGACTTTACAACACTAGTTTTTGACCCATCAGATGTTGACTTCTTGACAAGAGCAGAGACATAGCTCTAACATGAAACAAATGTCACATCACAACCTATGTGATGTTGTGTGTATGTAAGTAAATATAGGAAGATGTTGCTGTATTAAACCATCTAAAGTACATTTAGATGCCCACTAAATGCAAAGTTTCCATCGCATTTTTCTGGAGGCTTGCGGCCTTGGTCTTAAGCATTTGGGAGGGAAGTTATCTAAAATAATGCCAAATGATCATTTTGGTTGAAATTTCATTTCCTAGATTACTCTACCCTAAACAAAGTTGACATAGAGGGCGCCATTCATCGTGAATGTTCTGCAACTACCATATATTACAATGCGTGAGATGCTGTTCTGCACCTTTGGTATGACGGGTGATGTGGTTTGTATTTAATCTCTCACTTGTGTTTCTATCCCATGGAGGTTTCATCTTCATAAGGCCCCATAAAAATAATTATTAGTTTAAAGCATAAAAACTGATGAGGGCGGAAGGCTTTTTTAACCAACCCTCCAATGTTGAAGCCATCTCACGTTGGGGTACTAGATCGTCCATCATTATTTTAGAAACGCAAATACGACGTAGATACCAGCGCACCAGCCTGCAGTGAATATTAATCATTGTGGGCCTATTCCTAGCTGTGTATATCATTTTAAGCTCGAGAATCAATCATATTTATGTTTAGAAAATCTAAAGCTTTTTCAAGTGAAAAACCCATTGCTTGAATAGTAAAATGAGTAAAAAAAATCGGGATTTCCCCAAAAGTGTTGCGCGCGAGGGTGACAAACTAAGGCCCCATAAAAAAAATATTAGTTTATCACCCCCGCGCGCATCACTTTTGCGAAAATCCCGATTTTTTTTTTTT
>JAOTQE010039739.1:0-10020 GCA_025631205.1 Nesometra sesokonis
TCATTACTACCACTATTAATTAGCAGTAAGTATAAACAAAATAGCAATACCATTGCTAGGTATATGGTGATGGTAATTATAAATTAAAATATTAATAAATACAATTGTTAACAATAGTAGTTAGCATTGCCAATCAAGCTAAAAGAGTGCTATGCATTACTAGAAAGTATCAGACCCCTTAAGATTATGGAAAGTAATAATGAGCGGACACCTCCCATAGCGGACACTAATTCAAAGACCCATTTGTTTTCCTATCTAATCAGTGTATTTGGTACCTCCCGTAAGCGGACACCTCCCGTAGGCGGACGCGGACACTTTTTGTCTTAAAAATTAGATTTTGTGTACGTTAATTTACCTCCCATAAGCGGACATCCGGAAAATTTAGTAATTTTTCTGTACAACGAACACAAATTTCTGTACAAAATCGTCCTTATACTGTAATGGATGAGAATCATTTTACTAAACCAATCTTAAAAATGATAAAAACCATATTTACTAAAATATAAAATGCTTTGTCTAGATATTTAAGAGGACATTTCTGTTGAGAATGCCGTAAAATATCAGACACAAGGACGTTTACATAATTTTAAAACTTTGGCCCTCTATTGGCCGTAATTCTTGTAAGCGGACACCTCCCGTAAGCGGACACTTTTCCCGGACCCGAGGGTGTCCGCTTACGGGAGGTTCAACTGTACAGAAATTCCAAACAAAAATCGGCCAGCGCGCTATCTTTACATTGTAAAATCTTTGTTTTAATGGTTTAGCGGTCTGTCAGTCGGTTGCTAGTTACCGGAAGGACGCGTCTTGTTTTCTTGTGATTGCATGCATACCGATTTTACATACACCTTTTAGGGAAACGACTATCGCATATTTTTGGCTAATTATTCTGCTATATCAATATATATATATATATATTCTTCAACTATCTTATGACCTTGCTCTTGACCCTTCTGAAATTTCCGTTAAAGACATAAAACTTGCTCTTTTTAATCATTAACACCCCACCCCCGCCTTTACATTTACAATTACACTGTAGGCCTATATATTTATTGTTATGTACAATTACACTGTATACATTTATTGTTAAGTATTTCTTATGTACTGTTGTAATTTATAGCGGATAATAGCCCATAGCTGGTTTCAGTAGCAATAAAAATCTTGAATCCTGAATCTAGACAAACCCAACTTATTTTTTAACGTTATTTTTGTGACAGGTAATAAAGTGGGTATTCTTAGAATAACTCTATAAAACTGTAATTTAAAAAGTAGAATTTACAAAAATTATACATAATTCTAACACAAGTTTTTAAAACAAAATTAAAGCATTCAATGCAATAAAATGTTTTAGTCGAAGGTAACTGTAGGGATAGTCTGTCTATGATTTCATGCTCCATCGAGCACAGAACGCCGTCCTCTCGCTTCCCGTTCTGTTGCGTAAACTGCCTACTACCATGTGAAACATGACACGCAGTATATCAGTAGGTAGGATGTGATGGGTCTTCGCCATAGAGACGGATTGTTGAGCCACACATTAAAAAAAAAAACCAAAAACTCTGAATGAAGTAAATCCTGCTGTGATACCCGTGTATCAATACTTCCAATTCTGAAAATTGTAATGATATTTTATTACACATACCTTGTTACCGCTTACAAGGCCAGCGCCCTCTATACGTCACAGGATGGAAAACAGTGTCGCCGTGTTCAATGGATACATGAACATTGAATATATGTGTAATTACATGCATTCATAAAGACGTTTAGTTTCACCTTTTGAATTTTAAGTATCATTAGTTTATAATAATATTAAATATCCACATATTTCAAGTATTTAAAGTAACACCTGTATGATGTGAGTTATTAGAAATGTCAAGCACAGAGCAGTGTTGATGAACATGCGTGACAGACAGACATAACAACTGAAAAGCATGCAGACATAAAGACAGGAAAAATGAAAGCTAAGGAACGCTTATCGCGTCTAAAAAGTTGAAATACCATATACAGGTCAATGTTTAACTATCTGTTTACATGACAATAGGCCTGAATTCACGGGGGTTAAAGCTCATTAAAGGGGCTTTCACATCTGTTCAGGTTCCAGTTTCGATTCACGTCCGATTCTCTTGGACGTATCCAGCGGAGCTAGAAAGAGAGGGCCCGATGCCAAGTTGCAAGCTCAGGTGTGCGATTTTAACAGCAAAATGATGATAATAGGTGTGTCCAGGGCCCGCGGGTGCAAGAGAATGGTGGTGTTGTGGGGGGGGGGGAGGGTGTGGTGTTGAGGTTCCATTTTTTAATGGTGAATACTGACACAAATCGGATCAGGATAGATGTGAATATAAACTTCTTCACACCATTGAAAGATAAAGAATACGATTTCTTTTCAAGGATTGAAACTTGAACCTGAACATAATATATCATGACATAAAACCCGTCCGATCCATTTCGCGGAACGGAGAACGTTTTCGGTGTGCGTCCAGTAATAAAAAAAGAGCTCTATAATTTATGCTTGATTCAGTGGTCTTTTATCGGATCGTTAGCCGCTTCGTTCCGAAATCAGAAAACGTGGGAATCATTCTTTAGTCCAGCGGCGGCGCTACGGGGAGGAACGAAGTCTACAGCTATGCCCCTCCCCCGGTCCCCACCCACGGGGACCTTCCCCCGACGGAGACAAATTGTAGGTTTTATCGGCGACGAACTTGCTTATATTGTCAAGGTCCATTCGAGATCCCAATCATACCGAGTGGCCTAGAAAAAAAAAACACGCAAAATACGACAAATACCGTTGTTTTTTGCTTGTCAAATTGAAAACCGGAAACACGCCCACCTCAGCCATGCCCAACCTGCCAGGGTGTCCTCTGTCGGGGTATTGCCCTGCTGTCGGAAAGTCCTGGCGCCGCCACTGCTTTATTTATTTTGTTTTCTTAGGGTAGCATGTTAAATACAATGGATACTGCCGGCCAACCCGCCGACAAAACAGATCGCCAAAGTGATAGAGACAGGCTGTACATATCTCACACAAAACAAAAAATAAGGCTTAAAAATTAGGAAACTGTGAAATAATTTCAATGTTCCCTGTCAAAAAACAAATGTGTTTGCTCTTTTCCGTGACCCCCTTAAAAGGTCCCGCTCAAATGATTTTTTAATAAATCTGTTAGTCTATCACTATAATATAGGGCCTAGTCTTATATTCTTAAACTAAATTAAAAAGTACAACCTGAAAAAACATCTGGTCTGATCGCAATTTTAATTTTATTCAGAAATTCTACAACTGATTTAGAAAACATTATTTTAACACGATATAAAATATTAGCACCGGTCATAACAGAGCTTTGTTTCGCGTTTGTCTTCGTTGGCGCGACGCTGAAACTACGTGAATCGACTGAAAGTTTTCGTCTTGTTTTCTTTTTCTCCTTGTTCGATTACACCTTTTCTGGAGAAGTACAGGAACGTGGAATGTACTCTTACTTCAAGTACAAGTGGTTGTTGTTGTGTCCTTCTATTTTTTAATTATTAATATTGCTAAGTTTAAATTACAACCTTGATGACTGTCTGGGGTTATTTTGTCCAATGGCAACGGTGTCGCCTTGTGTGAGCCGTCCAGATGTCTGTACAACATTGACGGCAGTTGGCTGACGTGGTTGTTGTTGCATTGATCGTAAACCACTTGGCATTTCACAAACAAAACCAAACTGTGCGTTACATTGCGAAGTTACCCATGGCATTATTACCCCTGGTGTATTCGGACGATTGGTTCGAACACATCGTCTTCCTGTAAGAGTACAAAACAAAATACATTGTAAAATCTGGTCTTTTGACGTTTCTGTTGATTTTCTGTTAACTTTCAGAGAATAAATGATATTTGTAAGCCTAGGATAATTGCATAATAAGGAATATTAATACTATTTCTGATGACGTCAATCATCGATAACCAATATTGAAATAATAAATTCGGGATAACCTTATGTATTTGTTAGATTTTTAAAAATAATTTCATATATTTCTTACAATTTATGGTACTTAACCACAAATTTGTAAGTTAAAAATAATAGAAAAAGAACGGGGATGTTTCTTTAGGCGCAGATTATTTTAAAGTGGTGGGAGATTTGGACTGGGTACGCCAGTGGTGGTTTAATAACATTTTTAAAAATAATACCCCTCTGACATTTGATATGTGTACGGAGTGTACCTGAAGTATACTTTCATTAAAAAAAGTTGTTACTTTCTTCGTTATAAAAACAAATTTGTGGTTTCCGTCAACAATTTGGCTTGAAGTTGGGGTTGGGTGGGGGCGGTGTTTGTAGAGGAAATCTCCCACACTAATTTGAGCACCGATGTTAGGCCTACTTACCATCATTAGGCAGGGTTGGTGTTCCGAAGTTTGTATATACTGGTACTGTCGACTGACCACCAGGTCTTCCTCCGGGTGCTCCGACAACTAAACCACTACCTTCCCATCTCCATAATGATTGACCATTGGGATTCTCTATAAGTCTCAAGTTTACCCAGATTGGAAGTATTGGCTGATCTAGCGGTGCAAACATGCTGAGATATTTGTTAAGGAACGTCGTTTCTTGATGTGATTGGATCTCAAGCAGTTGACCCATTTCTCCATTGCAGTTACCGAAGTCCATACATATATTCTCAGCTTCAGTGAGAGTTGTTGGCGTCTGAAAGTATTTGTAACATTTGTCTCCACCCGATGTCCATAGCGGTGGGCAGTTTGCTGCTGCAACGGCGATCAGAGCAAAAAGGGCTAAGACAGGCTTCATGTTGAATGGATACCGACACAGAAATTTTAAAGCCCTAACCAACCGAGTCGATCAAGCTCTAAATCACAAATGTTCTTAAATGAAGTACAGTTAGTAGGTGGAGTCTGATTGGAACTTTCATCATGAATACGCAAGCGCGGAGTAAATTACACGGGAAATGAACCAATAAAGACTAACCTTGTAATATTATTCATAGATTAGTGACGTTGAAGAAGAGGGGTCTGCGGATATTGTTATCTTTCATAGGAAGTAGCTATCCTTGTACACTCACACTAAGTTACAAAGCTTTAAAATTGCGAATGCTAATGCTGATTTTTAGTTATGTACTTTTTAATATCGCCTCTAAAAACTGATCCGAAGTGATCAATCGAGAAACATTTATTGCGTTATTAATTAATAATTGCGCCTCCTATAATACTTTTCGTTGAAAAAAAACGAGTTTATGTTTAAATTGATTAAATTTAATAACACAATAATAAATTGGTAACGGACACTTTAAAAGAATAAAACTGAGATATTCATCACAGATATTCAGTAACAAAAATCTCTGAATGTGATTCTTTTTTGAACCAAGATATTGACAAAATAGCTCCCGATTGATAAACAATTAACCTCGAACATTAGGCAAGCGGACATTCCTACCAAAAAAACGGTTTGCTAAAAATTATAAACCAAGATCGTTACAAAAAGTAGCTTGTTAAATTAATGGGGCAAACAAAACCACTGATCAACAACTCGACCGAACAATCAACCACAAACGTTAGGGAGTCATTATGGCAACCACATTAGGCCTAGTAAGAAAAACTGTTGCTAGATTTTAAACCAAGATCATAAAAAATAGCTTGTTAAATGTATCACCAACACGACTGATCAATCAACCACGAACATTTTGCCTATTAAGAAAACTGTTTGCTAAATTCTAAACCAACTATAAATGTATTATCAACGTGACTGAAATTGTAGTCTCCTGAAATTTAAACCATGCTCGTGACAAAATAGCTTGTTAAATGTAATTGGAACCGGTAGACCAGCCTACCCACCAACTAACGGATAAATTAATCACTAAAATTTAGGCCTACTAAGAAACTGCTAAATTTTGAACCACGATCGTGACAAAATAGTGTTAAATATAGTGGAGACCGACAGACAAACCTACACAAGCCCACAGACCAATCAATCACTAACATTAGGCAGGCAGGCATTAGGCCTACTAAGAAATTCATTTTTATCAATCCACTATGAAAAGAATGTATAAATACAAAAAAAAAAAAATTCTTCGAGTTATTTTCATTTTCAACATGATATTAAAGTCATCAAATTCATTTTACACCAATTGTTGCACCCGTAAAAACTTGGCCTAGTACATTAGGTCCAAAAAGAGTGGTAGACAAAAAGAAATACCACCCCTCCCACAAAAAGTAAAATCTCTGTGGGTCAGTCATCTTTTGAGTTTGTTGGTAGTCTTAATGACTATTGTGGAAGTTACGCAAGGCCGATGGAAGCCGTCTGGCTAGTTAGGCGTTTGCCGACTAACTGCTATTTGAGCTAATCCTAGTTAGCTGAGTATGTTCTTATTAGCTGAAAATTTTTATTTCCAAAATGGCCAATATTTTTAAATCCATGATTGTGTCTGAACATGGTTGTAAGAATGGCGCACATTTAAATAGAAATCAGCACCGGACTGCTCTTTAAAACAATTTTCAGTAGTATTAGAGTTCGAAAGTTAGTTTCTTAAAGTAAAGTATGCCTTAAAAATGACAGCCATTTTGAAAAACAAATGGTGACTATTTTAATTCCCAAGATGGGTTTGAAGATATTGGTATCATGTAAACATGATACCAATTTAAAAAGAAAATCAATATGGAACTCTTATTATTAGGTCTCAGTCAGTAAGTTGGATTTTTAAAAATATGAGTAAAAATGACAGCCATTTTAAAATCCACCATGGCGGCTAAAGATGCTCATGAAAAAAGTCGCAACAAAAGTGCTTAATTTCAAACTCGACCGGTAGTGTAAGCCCTTATGCAATTTCTTGTAATTTAAAAAAAAAATCCAAACTGCTTCATCTTTAGGAAGTTAAGTAATAGAATATAGTTTGACACATGTGAGCGCTAACAGTTTAACAATACAGTACCATAAAATAACAGACTTCATGAGTAAATTTCTTTTTAAAAATTTTCTTTTATTCTGAATGACAATTCATGGTTAGCAAGTATGCACATTGCGTTAAAATGTAAAACTAAACGCTGGGATGCTCGGAAAAGAGGCCATCTGTAGTAATAGTAAAACGATTTGGTGAGGAGGGTGGGAGCAAAATTTTGACTGTACTTCACCGATGAGGTGCTTACTAGTCAACAGCGTGAGTTTGAAAGGGCGTGTGACTCACGCTGTCAAAAATGATTGCGATGGTCCCCTCAATCTCTTGATGTGTTGTCATTCTTAATAACGATTAAGGCCGACTGCAATGCTAAAGATATCCAATAAATTCTATATATTATATAATTTGTAATACAAAATTCGTTTGAAGCGCAAATTAATGTTACAGATATTTTATATTATATATGCATAGTTATATAAAACATTTTACTAATTTCAGCCATTTTGAAATCCAAGATGGTTGCCAATTCCTCTTAAAATAATCATTCAAAATATTAAACGTAATTGACAAAACGCTTTGCAATATGAAAACATTTGAAGTTTGAAATAATACCACGGATGTCTTATATCATATATGCATTTTATAAGAGGTCAACCATTTTGAAGATGGCGACCAATTTTTAAAATATTCAATAAATACAACATATTTGACAGAAAATGTAAATGCGAAGTTCAAAAACCTACAGATTTGTTATTTTATAGGCCTATTAGACCACGGTTATAGTCAAAATTAAGCTGGCTTCAGTCATTTTGAAATAGAATCAAAATTGATCACATGAAACAGAACTTAAGGTTAATTATATTACCAATTAAAAACTACGGTAAACCTTTTCATATTTTGTTTTAAAGTACGTGGCCTCTGACCATTTATGATGTAGTTAATGACCTCATTATTATTCACTTTATATTTAAATAGCAAATCAAACATTCTTTAGAGTACGAATATAAAATAAATCGACCACATAAAAAAAAAACATATGGCAAATTATATTACACCTATCCTCAAAAACTAAAGATTTTATATTTTTTACAATATGCAACCTTTGACATTCATGACGTAACTAATTTCCCGATTGTTATTGGCTTTGTATAAAATATAGCAAATCAAATAATAACGAGGTTTCGCAAACTTACGAAATACAAAAACGAAAACGGATACGTCACTCTTCAATTTTTGAAAGGTGCTAAATGTGTTAAAAAATATATCAAATGTTCCACCTACGAATCGTTGATGATCGTCCTAAAATATTCAACAAATGTAACAGATATTCAAGGTGTTCTATCTAAACGTTACTAGAATTTATGACGTATCCGTTTTCGTTTTCGTATTTCGTAACTTTGCAAAACCTCACTAATATTTATAGTAATACGAAGAACAGATGGATTGATCATATTAAACTGAACTTAGGGTTAATAATATTACCCCTGCCCCAACTCTAAATAGTTTTGTATTTGCTTTTAAATTACTTTGACCATTTATAACATAATAATCTATAATTAACTTTATACTTGAACACAGGAATTCAACTAATTCTTACACTGATACGAAGATAAAAAAAAATGATCGAAGTAAAACTAAAAATGTTCATATTTTTTAACAATAAGTGACCTGCGGCATTTATGGCAAAACAACCGATCTGATTGCTGTGAATTTTATACTCAAATGATCTTTTTACTGATATCTAAATGACATTTTAAATTGATCACATGATTCTGGACTTATGATTAATTATAATACACCTACAACTGAAAATGTTCAAATTTTTCGACAATATGACCGGTGACCATTTATAACATAATTAATAATTTGATGTGATCCCTATAAAAACATGGTAAATTAAATAATATTTATGATGATAACAAGATCAAAGGAATTGTTAACATTACAATTAATGTATGGCTATTTATAATACCACAACCCACAAAGTCAAGGTTGTCAATATATGACCATTGCCCATTATCGACGTAACTGATGACATGATTGTTAGGAAGTTTATAACATCGAAAATTACATAATCCTCAAAATTACACCCAAGTCGAAAAACAAAATTAGTCAGATAAAACGGTATATAGAGCTGTTAATACCACTTACGCCAAAAACTCAAACATTTCATGTTAGTAAGTGATTTTTTAACATTTATTTTATGAGATCATTAGTGCCCTGATTGTTATGAATCTTCAATTAAGTTATGGCAAATCTCATGATTTCCACTGATATCAAGATAAGATGAAAACTGTTCAGAATATGTATAGTTTTATTTTAGTGGGGAACCTAATGTTCAAAATGTGGATTCCATGAGAGTTTAAAGCTCAAATTTAAAGCAAGTTCTTGAAGCAGATTTGGAATCCTCAGGCTGAGTAGAATGCATTCCAACTGAGTGTCATTTTTTCCAGTCAATGGTGGTCATTTTGGATTTCAATAATTTCAATTTTTAATATAAAAACGACAATAATTCCACTTTTAGACTACATATAAACCTGAATTTTTTGTGGCAAATGTAAATTATCATGGTCATGGGATGTGATAGTTAAAAAATCTATTTTTAGTCACCATCTAACTGTTTGGCAAATCTTGTTAGAGGGCGTTTTTCAAAATGGATTTCAGTTGTTTGAAACTTTAGATCTCGGTAACCATTAATTGTAGAGGATTGTACTTTATTTCAATTTGTTTCAAATGCACAGCTGCTAGCTGTAATAAAATATTGTCTAAAAATTACCAAAAATATCTTGCATTGTGACCTTTGACCTAATCGTTATCGGTCACAAGTTCAGAACATGTGAATTTATGTTTATTTATTTATGTTACAGAAATTGCAGGAAACACTTTCGATGAGGATCACAATCAATATTATGTACAGTGTTTTATGCATAATTTGTTATATCCTATTGATGTGAAACATATCTTGAATGTAACATATTTCATACTATCTTTTAATTGATTGATTTGAAACTTTTAATCTCGTATTTCAGAAATACAAATTCATTTTGATATTTACATAAAAATACGTCCCGTGGGATACTAGTGCAGACTGTTGTGTTCAAAAAAGGGCTTCCGTAGGATTTTTTTGCTAAAAGTGATTTTTTTGCGAATTCGGGA
>JAOTQE010039750.1:0-10020 GCA_025631205.1 Nesometra sesokonis
TCCGAGAATTTTGTAGAGATTGTGGAGTGAAGTTTGAGGATGTATGAAGGACCCGGGTCTAGCAGTAGGCCTCGATCACACCTCCCACCCAGAGCCGCGTGAAAGGTAGGCATACCCAGGCGTGAGAAGTCACGCTCCTTTGATCATTTTTAGGAGCGCGAAGGAGCGCGAGAGCGATCGCGCGCCTTTTAAATGAAGGTCTGAATACAAGTATTTATAATGTGCCTGCTAAAATTATTAAAATAATTTACCAATTATGCTGATGAGTGGATATGATGTTCACGCAATGAATGACATTCTCTTTCTGAATGCTATGGTCTCTCCTTCCTCCCAGTGGTACAGTAGGACTACAACATCAGGCCTCAAAATTGCTCTTTTTAGAGCAAGGTCATTAGGCCTCTGGTTTCACATAATTTTGAGAGATAAAGGCAATCTGTTAGGCCAATCATGGCAATACAACACAAAAATGTACAACTCAGGACTTATGGTTTTAACTCTTGTACCGACAAACATGTTTGTCATAAAAGTAGATTGTACGCAATTTGCTTAACAACGGAGACAATCTTCTATTATAGCGCAGTTCATAATCGTGGTGGCCTTAAGTGCACTGCATGTATCATGAACAGTTGCGTAGGGATGGCAACGCGTGATAAAAGTTTAACGTGTTATCGCGTTTCCAAGCATTGTGTTCCATGTTGTGCTTCTTATATCAGTTTCATGAATTTATTTGCAAAAAAGTTATGTTTAATAAACTGCAAAAAAAGGAATGGAGTCACTCCAAGTCACTTCTGGAAACCTCCATGCTAAAATGAATATTTGATTCGTGATTTACTACAACAACCCAAAATTTTAAAATGATAAGGCCAAAAATTTTAAAATACATACAAAATTCATTATCACTATGTCAGAAATTCTACCAGGTCAAGTGTGTCTAGATGCTTCATTGCAAGACGGGTTTTAAATCACGTTTTTGAGTAAACAATATTAAAAAACGTCATAGCCTGGGCTGGGCCTACCTATACCCGCTGACTTAGCCTCTCTGTGCGGTGGGATTTCTGAGGATCGTGATCAAGGGCTCTCCTGAAAGCATGTTCAGCAGCGCGATCACACCCGTGCTCCTTAAACATGATAGTCTGGTATTTCGCAACTGGATCTATATTTTTTGGACTAAATGACTTGTTAATGACAAGGGTTTTGCTGTCAAAGAATGGTGCTACATTGTTCTGTTCACAACAGGGGCTGTGTGGAAAAGTACTATACACCTGGGTAACCCGCTACTCATCTAAAAAAATACACTGGGTTCTTTTAACATGCAAGCTTTACAGAGTCTTCAGGTTATGTTGTCCTTATCTGAAAAGACTTGTTCCGGCACCAAATCCAGGTGAGAGCAGGCCTAGAACCTGTACCAACTGTTTTTGCAATGGTTCACAGTTCCCTTGCCTCCACTGCTCAACACACACAAATTAGTTACCATTATACAGTTTATTTTTCTTGTAATTTTATTCAATTATACATTAGGTGAGATTTTAAATGAGATTAAAAATTGCATTCAAATTATCTTTTTAATAAAATAATTTTCTTTTGATTTCAAAATTGGTAATTTCATCATGGTTTTTAATTAAATATATTCTGGACTGCAGGTTGATATTCTTTTTTCTCCTTTTTGTTGAAATAGTATAAAACAATTACACACAATTTACTAACAAGTTTAATCATTTTATTTTAAATTCAAACATACAGTTTTGTTAAAACATCAAGCATAATTTCTCATTTTAATTGAAATATAAAAATAATAAACATAGTGATTTTTATAAAATAAATTTGCTAAACGAACAAGATGATACTTTTAATTAAATGTACCTTCAACTATCTCTTATCTATGTCTAGTCCATAGATTTATTATGTAGGCTAGATAGTGAACATAACACTGTAGATTGCCGTCCCATATAGGCTCCTACTATTTTGATTTTATTAGCCTTTGTCACAAGCATGTACTGTAAGTTAAATAATAACTGTTTTAAAATTTTTTTAACATTCTTTTGTCATACAAATTATTCACATGTCACATATATTTTATGTTGTCAATGTCATTATATTTGGATTAAATTTACTTTCATTTATCGATAAATTTGAAATTTTTATGGAGGGTTGGGGCCGATTGTCTGATAGCGTTTTATAAATAAACTCAGCATCATGAAACTAAAATCTGTTGTTATTTTATACGTTATGTCTGTTATGCTTCAATAATAATATAAATTAAGCTAATGCTAAACATTCAACCATAAACAAAAATAAAAGATTAATAATATTTCAGAAGGCTGTTTCTTAAAATAGATAAATATTTAATATTATATATTTATCACAGAATAAAACTGCAAGCACATGCAACGCAATTCGAGGTGACAATCATTTTAATTGTTTAGACTTCTCTATGCCTAGGCCTACCATTCCCACATGAATTACCCCATCACATGAGTTGAGTACAGTGCTTAACTGACCACGAGCGGGTACATGACATGCACTACCTAGGCTAGGCCTAGTAGTAGTACTGTACGGGCAGCTGGCTGGGACTCGTGCTTCGTCATTTCGTAAACAATGGAATGCAGCGAGATTACTTACTTTGAAATGTTCCTTCAAATCCACAGACAGCAGTATTGAAAACCACAATGATTAACAGATTTAATTTCCCATTGCATTTACAAAAGAAACAATAGAGAAGAATGACACTATGCAAAATCTAAGCTAACAGAACGCTACTTTTTGCCGCGTTGTCCGTTTCGCAGATCAGGGATCAGGTTGACGTGGAACATGATTATCTTCCGGGTCATAAATTAGAATATAATTTGCTTCCGGTAAATATTTGCGTCATTGTATTTTTTATTGTGTACGTTTCATCATTCTGGTCTTCTTCGTTATTCATTAATGTTACAGCATTTACCTGATACTAATTCAATGAACATTAAACATGCTTACAGTTGGATGTATGCAATAACCGTAAAGTCAGAATAAGACCGAGTAATATTAAATTCATTGTATCTGTTTTAATATTTTAATTACTTTCTAAGTCCCCGAGATCTGACCCATGACAACAACACGCACGAATCATGTGCCTTTGTTATGGTCGTTTTATTCTAATTAGTAGGGGCGGTTTAGTAAATTATAATACTTATAAACAAATATAAATCAAATTAGTAACAAACAGATAAATGTCTTAATAGTACAAAATAATTGGCAATGTGTTAAAATATGATTGTATCTGATGAAACATTATATTAATCTTTGTTCCCTAATTTGACGTTTCTCAAGACAAATGGTTTAGCCCTAATTGTGACGCAAGACTTCCAAATTTGGCAATCAGCTGTTTGTTGTCAACAAACGGTAAACGCTTATCTTCTGAACAAAATTAACTGTCTGAAGTTTTTTCTAATTTTCGCTAACGCCCTCTTCACATTGCAGTATTATTTTGCTCCAATTTGAAACTAGAAAGAAGAAGGTTCAATTAAATATAAATTTCGTTGCTACAGGTAAGATTGAATGTATAATATTGTTGAAAATAAAATGCACAATTTTGGGCGGATCTGAAATTTGCGCGGAATTCATCGCGTAGCCGTTGCTGTGTGTTGTTGTCAGCTGCGGATTTGTGGAGCGAGAGATCTACTGTCAGTATACGCTGCGAAGCTTGTAATTGGGTCCTTGTAATTGATTGATTTTGGAGGAGAGAGACTCCTCTTGCTTCCAGATTAAAAGTAAAATTGCTTTCATTTAGTAATATTTGTTTATTTAGATCTAGCTTCCTATATTTATTTAATTGTATACTCATTTATTTAATTGTATGGTTTATTCGTCATATCTTAATTCAATTTTCTTTTGCAGCACTTGTCATTAAAAAAAAAATCATAAGCCTTGGCCTAAGTTGGGCCTAGCACTACAGTGCAGAGAAAGATGTGTAGATAGAGTACAGATTATGCAAGTTGGCTAGAGGCCTATTAGTTTTATTTTGTAGAATTGTTTTTCACAAGAAGTTTATGAAAGGAATTTTCCTCCAAAATATATTATCATCAGTGAACATGTACAACAAGAATCTTTTGATAACTTTTGAGCTGTTATAGTGTCTAAAACTAAAAGCTAAATAATGTGTGTAAACTCCCAAGTCATTATTACTAGTTAGGGGGCATTCAACAATACGCATTTTTTGACTGAATTTGACCATCCCCCACCCTTGTTGCTATTTTTACACTCAGCTTGACCACCCTTTACTCTGTACATTCTAATTGTTATTGTTTTTCTCACTATGGAAGACAATTTTTGGCAATTTTTTTTAGATATACTGCTTATGCGTACATAAAATTCCACCCTGTAAGCATTTTTCTGCATTTTAACACGCTCCTTTCCCTTTGTGAACAATGCAATTGTTGAATGCTCCTTTAGCAATTCTCTCATTGGTCTGTTCGGTAGTCACCCGTGACTTTTACTGACATTGGATAACATGTCAAAATTTTATTAAAATTAACCACATCAAGTAATCCAATTGAGAACAGCAGCAAATTTAACATTTTACCCATAGTCTTAGTAAAATGTTCTTTTTTCTAAATTCAGTGACAGTGTGATTGCGGCTTTAGACTTTGTCAAAATTTGAATGACCGGCTCATGATAAAAAAACACAATTTATCAAGGTTAGTCTTAGTACAATGATAGTGTATTGTTACAAGTATCAGATGAGCACACTATAGATTTATAGGCAAATCGCCAAACTCTTGAATTCAGCTTAATACATTTTATTTTAAAACCTATAAATGGTAAATTTGTTTAACTTTGTTTATTATAAAGTACAAAACTGTAAATAGTATGCGCCACATCCCGTGTAGGGTCCAGAAAAGAACTTTTGAGTTTCTCAAAATTTTAATCAACAGGGCGGATCCAGCAGAGTTGGATAGAGGGGCCCGACTCGGGAGGGAGAGTACAAACACTCACTGCTGGGGTCTATCAAAGTATATTGATCGAAATAGACACGATGTACTGCAAACATTTTATATATTGATAATTCACCATGCAAAATTTCAAACTGTACTCATTTTTGCTATCTTTATTTTCATTAACTTAAATAATCTTAGGTTGTTTTTTATATCATTCAATGAACACTTCTTTTTCTACAAGCCTTCATATTATTGTGTGTTATCTCAATATCAATATTACCTTGAACCCTTGGGATGTTATGAAATGTTTCAGTATGTGTATCAGAGCTCCCAAGTTAGAAAACCAGAAATCTTGGAGATTTTATCGTCCATCATTCGTAACTCTTTTGGGGTACTATATGGACATCTAAAAGTGTTAAATAAACATTTATTATATTTATTATTATTTAAATAATATATATTATCTCAATATTTTTGTTTATATTGCTAATTTATCAAAATCTTGGAAAAATTGAAATTCCTGGAGAAAATTGGGTGTATTGGGAGCATGGGAGATGATGCAAAATTCCTGGAGACACAGACTAATCCTGGAGATGTGAGAGCTCTGGTGTATGATACAGTACTGTAAATCAGGATGAACTATGCTTACGCTAGGGTCAATTTTTTCTTAGCCAAAATGGCTAAAGGTTGCTGATTTTTTTTGCCAAATTATAATTTTTTAGCCAATTTTTACAAAACCAATAAAAATTGCTGCAAAAAAGGACAGCTTTTTTAGATTTTCATTTAGCGAATTTGGCGAAGGTCATTTTTATTTTAGCCAAATTCCAGTAGCCATTGGCGACATGGTGAATGGTTACAGTGAGCATAGATGAACATAATATGGAGAAACAAAACTAAATATAAGGAAATTAGTACTACACTTTACGACTCCCTGATTTAATTGTGGCTAACATAACAATAATAGCATTGTGAAACATTGTTAAATAAACAAAGGCAATATTATGGTTGTATCATTCACTTCCTGAATGGTAGTGTTACAAGCCTTGGAAATCTAAATACAAACACCATTCATTCATAGAATCATGGTTACTATGCATTCTTTGATGAAATTCTACCATCAGAAAATAAAAAAAAGTAATTACACAGTACCATTTTATAATCATGGAGCAAATTGTCTATGGTATGATTAAGCAAAATATATCATGATGACTCAAATGATGAGGCTATTAAAAATTTATGTATAATTTCCATAGACCAACAATTGAGTTAACTTAACATCGCTACTCCATTTGCTACAATTAATTAAAAACATACTGAATGAAATATTTGTAATCTTTAAATAGCAAGAATGTAATATGTAAATTTAATTATTCTGATGAATAGGGTTGTAGTTTAAAATATATATGATAATCACTGTATTATTTAAATTAAATAAATAATTAATATGTAAATTTCATAATTAATAGGGTTATCAATTGAGTTTACTAAACACTGCTATTTCATTTGCTATAATTAATTAAAAGCACACTGAATGAAATAATTGAAATTAGTTATATATATATATATGATAATCACTGTATTAATGTTTTAAAATTAAATAAATAAGTAATATGTAAATTTCATAATAAATAAGGTTATCGTTTTGCCTGTTTAATGGTACTGTTGCAACTAAAAAGACCTAAGTTTGTTTTAATTAAGAAAATATTTAAAATAACAGGTCAACAACTCTTTCATTTGTTTTAATCTGAAAATTTAAGCTACTTATTTTTAAATTGAATTTAGGAATTTTTGGAAAATAGAAAATTGATGCTATAGAATGCTTATGAATTAAGACTCATTACAACATAGTGGCATTGTTTGTCATTCATATGGTTGAACCTAGCACCTCAGGATTAGTAGGCAAACATGTTAACCAACAAGCTACAGTGCCACTACTACTAATTAATATATTTCGGTATCTTCTTTATTCAATACAAAAGTATATACATAAGAAGATTGTAATACAAGATTACATATTTATATTAGATAAGACAACAAACTTTTATAATTATCAGTTTTTACAATTTTATTTAGTCTTTATGCTCATTAAGCAGTCTAACCATGGATGGTAGGTCAGCACTGGAATCATTTCATTTTACATTAATATTCTTTGTATAAGCGAGTTTCACAGATTCACATAACATCCAGTCAGTTTGTTTGGTGGGCTTATATCTGAGTGTCAAATATTGTAGTGTGTTGAGTAACTCATTTTGTGTGAAGAACTATATTGTTGGATGAGCTTATACCTGAGAATAGGCTTTGGAGTTAGTAGCTATAGTACAGGTGGAAATCCAGGGATTTCATAAGACTTACACAAGTCTGTACTTGTAAAAAAAGGTGTGACGGGTGAGGTCGGTGAGCCGTGACAGTAAACGACAGCTACTCTACGTGTCACAACCTTGCATCACTTTGGGTTGCATGAAGAATTTAATAGCTCCAATGATAAATGACCATTGCAGAATGTTTTTCATTGTGTCACGCTTGAGTAAGCATCAATAGATTGTATTGTGTACAAACTCTGAATGGGATTCATTATGATTAAAGTATTGTATACCATGTTATCAATAATAGATATGAATAAATATGATGACAGAAAATTTCTATAGGTAAAGTACTTGGAAATTGTAGCTTTTTATTCATACTTTGCTTGCTGTTGGTGGAAAAGAGATGGATCCAGGATTCATTCAAGTATGTTGTTTAAAAAGGTGTCACGGGTGAGGTCCACAGCACTTTGAGACTATAAATAGCCTAATCTGGTTTTGTGTAAGCCGCTATATAAATCTAAATCTTATAATTAAGTTGTGGGGGTGGGGGAGCGTTTTCTCCTATTTTTTTAGTTTGTGCCCCGGAAAATCCGCCCCAGTATACTGCAATGACTCTCACATCAAGTTCTGGGGGTGGGCTTATGCTGCGTTCATTAAAACTTGTGATAGCCAACTCACACCATGAAAGAACACGACCGGTGTACATGCATTGAAAAACACTAAAATGGCTACTGTCAATGTTGCAATGTGGTTGGGGAATTTCCAATGTGGCGTCATTTCATGAAAGAATTTTAGACTTGGAGTTACAGTAAATAGCTTAACTTTTTAAAAACTACATCTAGTACACTATGCAGTAAGCATTGTTAAGTTTCATATAAGACCTACATCTTTTACAACGTCTGGCCCTCTAATGGCTGAAATTCACATAAGCACACTTCCCCTAAGCAGACACTTTTCCCGGCCCGAGGATGTCCACTTACAAGAGGTTCAACTGGTGTAAACTGTGGATGTGCTGAAAAGTACCAAAAAGGATGAATGAAACAGTGGAAAAGAAGAGATGTGATGGATTAACCTTTACATAACATAGGTCATTAAATGCTAAATAAAAATTTAAGGAATATTTATTAAAAATTAGGAGAGAGGTGCCCTGAAGATGCTTTAATGACAATAGGCCCTTTATTTTTTTTTTTTTTTGCTTGTCAAAACCAAAATTTTATAATCCTGGTTCTGGAATTAATTATTTTGCACTTAATATACGTGGACACGATGGGATGAGAACCTAACACAAAAATGAATACATAAAAATTATAAGCTAATGGTAGAAATTTTAATTGATTAATTAATGTATACAAGGTTAAAATTTCATCCTGATATCAGATAAAAATTTGTTATTTGCCAAATATCACCTGTTTCTAACTACAAAATTCATGACGTTTAGAATGTTTCATTTCAGTATGTTGTTTGTTCAATGTACTATTTCAATGTCATCATTGTCATTTGCGTCTCGTAACTGTTTGCTCTGAGCAAATACACTTGCCAAGTCAAGTTCATGTTATCCGATTTAGCAAATTACTGTAGCAATCGGTTACCCTTTAACTGAACTGAGTCATTGTTCCACTAGGCTCTCCCACTCCTCGCCATTGTCTACGACTGCCCTGGAAATTTATATTGTTTTTAAGGGAAGTGGAACGTCAATGCTATTTATAGCGGACACACTGTCTGACAAAAGTTCATGCAGGAAGGTCATCCTAGCTTATTTTATGGTCGAATTATAACAGCATGCTTACTGCAACATAGTAGCAACATAGTAATGACTTTTTAATTATTAATTAATGTAAATTTCAAACAAAGAGTTTGATTGAAATGTTATGTGATACTAATTATTTTATCATTTTTCAAATGGATTGACCATGGAGAAAATAGTTGCTATCACCAGACGTTCCAACCTCTGAGGTCTAAAATTCGGGAGATTTTTCATATCTGAGGTTTAAAATTCGGAAGATTTTTCAAAGTGCGCTCCTATCTTTAAATACTACACCTTCTACCGCGTTTTATGATGGAAGGGCCAAAAAAACCATGGATAAAAGAAAAAAAAAACAGTCCAGAAAGGTGTTAACTAGCGTCAATTATAATTTAAAAGCACTGTATTTATTGATTAAATGTTATTCTAAGCCAAATTATGGTACTAGAACATGTTTGAATTTTAACAGAAAATCGGGAGATTGCTTAAAAAAATCGGGAGACTCCTGGACAAATCGGGAGGGTTGGACAGTACAACAACATGTTTAATATTTATTGGTAATTTTTCATATCAAACTCTTTGTATTTAAAAATAGAATCTTTATTTCTTTTTAAGAATTAGGCCAACAAGCCCTCCATTAACCATAGGATATCTCAATATATTAATGAAAATAATATCATTTTTTATTCCTTTTTAAATCTTTCACTGTCTTCATTGTTCAGTAGACTATTTATTGTGCAATGTCATTGAATTTGCGCCAAGATAATTAGGCGTTAATAGTTCAAAACCACTTTGGGCCGTTTGAGCAAAAATTTGAAAAAGAAACATTAAAAAATTGGTTATGTATCTACAGTATGGTATTCCATTTTCGCAAACTCTGACTTACAAACACTCGATGACTAGCAAAAAGATGAATGATGCAGACGATGTTGATTCCAATCATTCTATTTGTTTTCCCAAAACTGCAACACAAATCCAAGTAATTTGTATTATATTCTACATCAAACATTTAAACTGCACTGATTGGTTGAAAGAGCGCCACGTGTTTAAAAATATTCCTACT
>JAOTQE010039772.1:0-10019 GCA_025631205.1 Nesometra sesokonis
CCCCCCCCCCCCCCCTTTTTTTGAACCTCGGAAAATTAATTTTTGGCAAAGGATTATCTATAAAAATTGTCTCTCAAATACCTAGCAAATGCAGCTGAGGGCACATTTAAAAAATATTGTCCTGGGGAGGGCCTCAGACCTCCTATATCACACAAAGCATTTGCCGTAAAAAGTTCGCGCATTTGAGGACTCATTCACAAGCGCTCAAAGCCTATTTTGCACATTGATTTTTTTAAAAATTACTCCTATTTGGTACTTGCAAAAGAAAATATATCTCAGTTATTTTGTTTTTCAATATCTGTGTATATTTTGGTATAAATTATGAGGTATTATTTGAGCACTATATGCCTCTAAAGCCAGGTACTCAATGCGTTGTGCCACGGTACAACGGTCACACAACTAAACCATCGCTCCCTGTGTGTGTGGTTGCCAGATGCGATGACAGTAGTCTACTTGTCGGCCGACTGTTTTTTTAGCGATTCAACGGGGAAATCACTAAAAAAAACCTGTGTGCTGGACCCTTGCCTTATATGCCATCAGTTTCTTGTTGCAATCTCACACCTGTGCTTGTCCCCTTGTCAAACATTCCTCACAAAAAGCATTGCAGATGTTGATGGCTTGATGGCTGAAAACCTTCAATAAACTACCTGACCTAGTAAACACAGTTTCCAGAAATCATCTTGAGCCCTGGAGATTTTCCTGATTCTTGGTCGCAGCAATTATGTATATATTGAATGCCTTTGAGGGGAAATCTCCTTGGGTATGTATGTATGTATGTATGTGTATATGTATGTATATATATATATATATATATATATATATTGTACAAGCTGTGGAAAAAGATTGAAAAACTCGGACTTTTTAAACATTTGGATGTTGGAATGTCTGCAGACTGAGATCAATATTCTTTCATTTCTTTATAAAAGTAGTCCATGAGGTAGTGATTTTAATTTGCTTCTGTTAATTCTATAGTTAATAATTTATCTTCTGTTTATGTTTGCAACTGTGAACGGTGTAAACATCACAACCATGTAAATATCTTGTTAAGGATGGATCATGTTTATCTGTATCTAATGTCAGATTCCGGAGTGCGCCAAGTGAATGCTAAGTGCATGTTGGAGACAACTTGCTAACCTTAGGTTTGTAAATAATGGAATTTGGGCTTACTGTGAGTTGTTTGATACATGATTATTACAGGCCTCTATGTATTAGTACAGAGATCCAGCAGGATTTTTATGCCAAAATTGAATTTTTATGCTGTCTGTCCTTTTGTGAGTGCTGGATGCAAAACAAGGTGGGTACCATTTTTTCGACTATGCCTTTGGCTGCTGTTTTGAATTTCCATATGGCTACCTGTAATATCACATGGAACATAGTCATCAATGGTATCAGTGGAAAGGGAATTATACACTGATCAAAAAGTCCCAGTACACCTATACCTATACCGATAAACCAATAGCGACATGACCAAATCAAATCTCAAAAATTAAAGTTCGACAAATACCATCATGTTGGGTATCATTGTAAAGCTCTTGTCATGCTGAGCAATTGTCAACAGCAAATGTATTCCTGAAAGCGCATATTTATCAATATATTTACATATAAAGTCAAAAACCTAATAAGGCACAGTTTATACTGTATACATCCAGATTTTGAACTTATTTTAGAATTATCAAGAAAACCATACAGTTAAAGTAAAATGCATTGTAAAACTGTGTTCGGCATTAGCAGAGCTTTCATATGACATATGACACCCAACACCATTTGATTTTTCAAATTTTAATTTATGATTTTTTTACCTTTGTTTTGGTCACATGACTATAAATTATGAATATCTCTGTAACTATTGGTTTATCGGTATCGGTGTAATGGAACTTTTTGTTCAGTGTACAATTCCCTTTCCAATGATACCACTGACGACCATGTTTATTTCTTTTTTTTAAAGTCAAAAGTAGCCATCTTGAATTTCAAAATGGCGGCCGAAGGAATTGTCGAAAAAAATGGTACCTTGTATTCAGCATCCTGAAAATGACAGAAATAGCACAAAAAATCAATTTTGGCACAAAAATCCTGCTGGAACCTGTATTCTAACATATCTTTCCGTACTATATAGTGAAGAAATTAGAATGTTGTTTTTTTCTGCACATAGCAAAATTGGCCCATCCCTCGGAACTACCATTGGCTAGTGTACCAAGCAGAGTAGGTGGGTCATAAGTGCAGGGAAAACAGCTTTTCAAATTACTTTATACACAAAATTATCAAAAATTTTCCAAAATTACAAGACCGATCTTTAGGGCCAATTCATCATTGTGCATTGCAAATTTTAGAACTACAAATCAGTTGAACTGTACTCAACATGTATTATGACCTTTGATGTAACCTTGTAATTTTAGAGACTATGCAAATACAATTAAGATTGCAATCTTTTCTACTTTCTGTACTTTATTCTTTATATACAGTACAATATTTCAAAAATTAGTATTAGGGCCTGTTTATATTATGATGATAAAAATCAATGATTAACAGATACAAATAAGTAGTTTCTATAGATATTACAAGAAATTTGGAAAGCATTTATAGTAGAACGACAGAGTGAACCATCAGTGTGAATATGATGAAAACATTTTCAAACCTTAAATCAAAAGACGGGGTTAAATCATTGACGTTTAATACTGTATTTTAATCTGTTTACTGATATTGTAAATATATTCTTATCATATACATCGTGATTGAATTTTTCTACAGTACTATGAAAACTTCACAAATTTCTTGTAAATTCTATAAGAACAAGTTCTTTTTATGAATTTATCATTGACTGTTATTGTTGTAATACAAATAGGCCTTTAAGCTATGTAGTCACCAAGGTCAGATCTTAGTCCATAGCCCAAACAATTTGTTGCTACATTTTTCAGATGTTGAATTCATCGTGCACGACAATGATGGTTAGATCTCGTGCTTATTGCAAATTAGTCAAATAAAAGGAATTCATACAATCTTTTAATACAAATGGCTTTCAGATCCAACATTCCAAATCTGGTTGACAGATCACTTCTTGGTTAAAAATGTATGTATTTGGTGTGAACGTTGTTATCTCTTTTTCCCATTTTTTTTAATGTCTCAACTTCGAACGAAATCCGAGCTTGGTGTTAACATAGCTTTAGTAATGAACAATTAAACTATGTTCTGGTATTTCTGTTTCTTACTGAAAAATATTACTAGAGTTAAAAACTGTACTCCGATAGTTGATAGAATTATGACAATTTAACAGAGACAGATCAAGTATTTTCCCTAAATTTTCAATCAATTAGGCTACCCTTTGAATAAATAACTCTGTTAACATGGTAGGTAATGACAAGGTAGACATAGCTAAAAGAGTTAACACTGTAATAACTACAGTACCCATACACCAACTTTGCTACCTATCTATATTATACCATTATAACCAATGGATATGGTCAACAATGCCCTACAATAGGAAAATACAGACATTAATAGACCTTTAGACTAATTAGAACTGACACCATGACAATCAATTACTTATGAGCTTAAGGTATCAATAACATCAACAAATATACCACCTATTTACTAGGTAGTTCTCTGTGTTTAGGTAGATCTTCCTAGTAATTTAACATGGTAGACCAACCTTGTTTGAGGGTATTATTTTTTCAAAGGATATACTGTACATTTATCCAATCCAGTAGGATAGTAGGACTTTGCGAAATACGAAAACGGATACATCACAAATTCTTAACACTTGAATCGAGCACCTTCAACACCTGTCACAAATCGATCAGTATTTTACGATGATCAACAATTCGTAGGTAGAAAATTGAAATATTTAACATATTTAGCAACTTTCAAAAATAAAGTGTGACATATCCCATATTTCGTAAATGTGCGAAACCTTTTAATTCTAAACCAGCCTGTCCGAAGTAATGACCAAATGGACAGTCTGAAGAGTAGTGAATTCTGGGATAGGCCTCTATACAATAAGCCATTTCACGGTTTCAACTGCGCATGTGTGTTACCAAGGTCAAGTAATAAAACGACGCGCGGCTCTTATTGAAACGAATATAATTGCAGTGCATCGTTTTATTACTTGACCTTAATCTGCACATGTGCAGTTGAAAACAGGGAATGGCTTATTACCCATAGCTGAGGTGAAACTAGGTTTTTGAATCCGGTGTGCTTTTGATCTGGGCTGGGAGTTGGTATTAGTACGGTATAAAAAATTAATAATGTAAAACGCATTTCCAAGGTTCTGAATTCCTACCATTCATTCATGACAGACCTGGTCTGTCATGAGCCCATGGTAGGAATTCAGAACCTGGGAAATTGCAGCCATTTTTATACAGTACTTATCATATAACGAATATGGTGGTTTGGGTCATAAAAATAACTAGTAGCTATATTATTTAAACAGGCTTTCTTTTTAGTAACTTTTATAAATGTGAATTGTTTTGAAGTTTTTTTTTTAGTATTTTCAAGGAGTTATAATAACTACTTGGTATTTTTAACTTTTGTAAATTTGAATCATGTTTCTTTGGTCTTTTATAAAAAGTACAATGAGCATGGATCAGATTCCCTACGTTGCACATGCACCTTAAGCTAAATAAAATTTATTTGTTCTGTTACTAGGAACTGGGTCCAGTTATTCTACTGTATTTACTATAGTAAAGATATACAGTACAGTATATAGATAGAGGTTCGTACTATGTTTCAAACATAAACTTATCCACTAACATACTGCAGTGGATTTTTACCATTAAAAAATAATTTTCTTTCAAATTTGCCCCACTAGGGAAAAGGAGGGGAATTAGCATATTTTAAAAATAGCGAGAAATGTACAGCGAATATAGTTGAAGCAGTGGATACATTCCCAGAGTCTAATTTTAATGGATTGAAACAGCTTTTAAAAAAGAATACCTGTATATACATGCAACAATAATCTGTTATACTTTGGATAAAATATATGACATTTATTCACCATAATACAGATTTATGATATGGTTAAAATAAAAATTACCACAAAATAAAAACTACAACTGTCAAATATTTAGCATACCTCCCTCCAGTTAAATTAAAAATTACAAGAACTTTGATAATCACACTTGACGCCATTTTTTGCCTTCTGAAAAACATGCTTTCCTAAAATCACACTAATCACAAACAGCATATAATACATTTATATAAAATATGAATATAACAGGTAAAAGCAAAAACCAAGTCATTTTTATAACAAAGGTTTACTAAGTAAAATTTATCACATCCTGAATATTAAGCGTAATTTGCTTTAAGATATAAAAGTTGTACACTATACAATCTCGGTTAGTAGATGACAAAAAACTAAAAACTTGTACAGAAGTACAGTATTACAGTGGATCACGACATGTGATTTAACCAAAAAAAAAATGTCTTTCTAAAGTAGTTGACAAATGAATTATTAATTGCATTTGCATTATGCATTATTTTAATACAATTAATTGAAGTAAAATGTTAATATTAAATTTTAAAAGTAAAATTAAAAACTCATTAACGTCAATTGACTCGCATATTTTATGATGCATTTTCCGTCTGTTGATTTGTCTGTGGGGTTGTCTGTGGGGGTACATATTCTGGAGGAGGGGGCTGGTTATTTGTTGTTTGAGCTGGTGGCGGATATTGATACGACTGGTAGTACTGTGCTTGAGGAGGGTAAGCTGTTGTATCCGCTGAATAAGGGTACATGTTTGGCTTTGATGTTACCTACAAAAAAGAAAAGAGCATATGATCATTTTTTAAAATTTTAATTATCTTATGATTTTTACTTAACACATTGACTGCCAGACCCCTTTTCCTGTTTCATTCCCGTGTATCAGAACAGGTTTACATATACAAATATAGTTTTTTAAGCTTTTATTTAGTCACATATCATCAAAATAGCGTGTCTAATATTTTGGCGGGAAAATATTAGGTGACAAGTATACTTGTCGTTGGCACTGGGAAAGAAATGTTCTTGCCTACACCAGTGGAGAGTTTACTCGCCTGCATTGGAAATATGATTGTTATGTACAAAGCCACCATACTTTGTAATGATACTATAAAAACTTGTATTCCATTTTTAATATTTTAAACTGCCTGGATTAAAACACAACAAACAAACGGAAGTTATTTTAGCATTATCGTGTAGGTGTATCTTCCCTGAACTACCTGTGAAGAGGCTGTAAATTTACAATGTACGCATATGTCGTGAGCAACGTTATAAAGGTACACTGTTTTTTACAAGTATACTCGTCACTGGCGCACACAGCAACCCCCGGTTGGTGAGTATACTTGTTACTGGCAGTCAATGTGTTAATCCCATGTTAATCCCATGTTAATCCCATGTTAATCCCATGTTCGAACCTTTGATTTAGTGAGCTTTTTCATAGAATTTTATGTGAGATATCGATTCTTTAGTTCTGTGTACAACATGACTTGTATGCAAGTATTAGCATGTACAGTAATTATACTCTTCTCAGTGGGGATTATCTACCTTTGTGCATGTTTCTAGTCAATAATGCCAAAAAAACGTGATTTTAAAAATTATTTAAAAACCTTTGAATTGTGTTTTTAGTGTGCATCGATTCGAGCACGGTAAAGTGAGCAGTGTAGATGGGTGGAGCGTATATTTTACGATCACCACCGGAAGTTTAAGTTGAGCTTATCCTGTCCTATGTACCCCAATCTTCTACAACTGTTCTCACAAAATGACGATCGTATAAAGTAGGATCCCCACACTGGCGATCGTATACAGCACGATCCCCAAATTCTCATCCAGAACATAACTTTGTATATAATTGTTACAGGCCTGAACCACTGACGAATACGATGAAAACATTAGTAATTGTAATTACTAATAAAAACGATAAAATCATTGATGTTTAACAACTTCACTTAACGACTTGGTTCATATTGGCATTGAACCCTTTTCCAGGTATTATCATTGAAAGAGTTTTTGACTCCACAAGAGCGTGTGTTCAGTTTACTATGTGAAAAATGACTTACCTCACTGTATGGGGGCGGTGAAGGGAATGCACCAACTGGAGGCGAAGCAGCATTATGTTGGTAGGGATGGTGAACTGGTACCCCTGTTGGTTGTACACCTGTGGTAAGATATGTTGATTGGTTTACTGGTATTCGTTGACCGGTAGCTGTTTGTAAGTATACTTGTCGCCTTTTATAATATCCGCATCCACCAAAACATGTCATCAAAACAAATATCACAATGAACCTAAAAAACATAACATGACAATAAAAATACAGTTGAACCTCCCTGTGTGGACACCTCTCATAAGCGGACACCTTTCAGGGATGTAGCTAGAAAAATCCAAGGGTGGGCTGGCAACATTGTATGGGTGGGTAGCATGACTAAAAACAGCATTTTCTCCTTTTTCAGAGGCTTAGGGTGGGTGGCAGGTTGAAATTAGGCTGGGTGGAAGGTCTCAAAATAAGCTTTAGGTTGGTTGAAACATGTTTAGGGTGGGCGGCCCCGCCCACCTCCGCCCGGCATAATTACATCCCTGACCTTTCCATAGTGGGAGCAGTTGGCGCAGCGGTTGCAGTTCAGAATCCCAATCGGGAGATTGGTGGTTCGAGACTCACTCACGCCGGTTGCTTGTGCACCTGAGCAACGCACTTTACTCACATTGCTTCAGTCTACCCAGCTGTACGTTGGGTACCGGGAAATTGCTGGGAAGTAACCTGCGATGGACTAGCGTCCCATCCAGGGTGAGTATCATACTCTCATCCGCTTCACGCTACTGAAACTGAAAATAAGCTCCAGTCCAATGAGCCTTCAGGCTTGGATAATGGATTTTTTTTTACTTTCCATAATGGATACCAATTCAAATACCTGAATAGTCTTGCTATCTTAATCAGTGCATTTGGAACTTCTTGTAAGGGGACTTCTCTCCCGTAAATGGCGAATTGTATTTATAAAAATATTATAAATTAAAAATATTATGTTAGTTATGATATTACTTTATTAGTTATTAGTTCTGGTATTTAATTCTGATTTGTTAACACTTTTGCCATTGGTGCTCATAAGCTGGAATTTTATGGATAATACTTCATTCCTGATGACGATGACATAATTTATGTCGAAATGTTGAATCCTGACACAATGGCACGTACTGTATCTCATTGTCTGTGGTATGGATTCTTTGTTCTTGTTTAAAGAACTGTTTTGAATAGAACTAAAACTGAAAAATAAAACAAGCTATGAACTGAAACTAAAAACTAAAGTATGAAAGAAACTTTTTTGTAAATTATGAATACACATTTTTTATCATTACATGTTTATAGTATATTTAACTACATAAACAAAAAACATTAGGTAAGGTACTTGTCCGGCTCATTTTGGTTGCACCAAAGCATTACTGTACGCATAATCTGTGGATCAGCTAACTCATTAAAATGACGAGTTTAATTCTGGTTAAAGTAAAGTAGTAAGTAAATCCTTTGTCTGAGCCTGTAGGCTCATAGGGTTGGAGCTTATTTCCAATTTCTGTAGCGTGAAGTGGATAAGAGTATGATACTCCCCCCGGATAGGACGCTAGTCCATCGCAGGTTACTTCCCAGCAATTTCGCCGGTACCCATCGTACAGCTGGGTAGATTGAAGAAATGTGAGTAAAGTACCTTGCTCTGGTGCACAAGCAACTGGTGTGAGTGAGTCTCGAACCACTGACCTCTCGATTGGGATTCTGAACCCCAACCGCTGCGCCAACTACTCCCTCACATTTGTAACCCCCAAACTAATTTTCTGTTTATGCTGCACCAACTACTCCTACTACTACTACTACTACTACTACTATTTTCAGTTAAATAACATGTGCACTATTATCAGATTCCTGGCCTATTTTAATAAAATATTTATTTGAATTTACAAAATTACTTTAATGAATTTTATGAATGAATAAACAGTTTCCTTTTTAGAGCTTTTTCTCATCAAACTTGAACTGCAGTTAAATTATAAAAATTACTAAAACAAATAAAGCATACAGTAACCCTTAATGCTCTATATTTTATTTTATATTGTGATTTGAAACAAAAGCATTAATTTACGATGGTTGTTCATGTAAGCTTAGTTTGACCGGGTAGTTCTACAGTACAGTACCAGCCCCTGGTTTGTGAACTAGGCAGGTTACTGCACTGTCATGATGACCCAAAAGGGATCTTCATTCAATAAATGATTCTGACTGACCCAAAAAGTTCAGGCCAAACAGGATTTAAACTCTGCCATGTTTGAAACAATTCAACAAGTGCTTTCTTTTTAATCTCCGTAACCCATGACCAGACAAATACAACTGACAATCACAAAACAAATATTGATTCTGTTAAATACAGTAGATCCTTCACAGATTAAAAGAGATTACTGTGACAAAACCAACACATCTGGAAACCAAATTTTAACATCAAAGGCTCATTCCTCCAAAAATTGTATTTTGTAAAAAAAAAATTAGGTTTTTCCACAAAATGAGTCTCAAGCAGGCCTCGATTTTTGTGTTTGTTTTGACTAGTCCACTGGTCAAGTTGACTTTACAGTTCACTAGCCCACAAACAATTCAAATAGCCCATGTCTGTGGTAACTTAATCTACAATGTGTAAAGGTGACTGCTTGACACTTGTATTCCCTAGCCAACTGGGCTAATAAAAATGAAAATTCACTAGCCCAGTGCAGTTTTCACTTGCCATTGTACGATGGGCTAGTAAAAATTCGAGCCCTGTCATGGTAGGAAAATTAAAAATTGAGTTATTGGTATTAGTACAGAAAGCTATGTATTCCAGCAGGACTTTTGTGCCAAAATTGAATTTTTATGCTATTTCTGTCCTTTTGGAGATGCTGAATGCAAAAAACTTAGGTACCATTTTTTTTGACTATGCCTTTGGCCACCATATTGAATTTCAAGATGGCTACCTTCGACTTACATATCACACAGAACATAGTCATCAATGGTATCACTGGAAAGGGAATTGTACACTGATCAAAAAGTTCCAT
>JAOTQE010039783.1:0-21463 GCA_025631205.1 Nesometra sesokonis
AGGCACCGAGGCCCATAGTTTTAACTAGCAACTCGAAATTAGGCAACGTATATTTGTTTTATATTCTACATCAAACATCTCAAAGAGGGCTTAGACATAAGGCTAGACCTACACTTAGGCCTAGTCCTAGCGTACCTTTCCCGTACGCTCTCTGGCGAGGTGCGATCGAGGCGTGAATACACTACTAGGCCCCGGTCTACATCTTCAAAATTCACTTCACAATCTCTACAAAATTCTCGGAAAACGGACATACCAAGTTTTATTTGTTTTTGTGTGTTTCCACTGTCTACTGAATTGATTCGTCTAGATCGGAACGCCCTGGCTAGGCCTAGTAGTGAGTGGGCCTAGCTAGCTCTTATCACTGTGTAAATATCACAATTGTCAGTGACGTCACTTTGTCAAATAGTATTTACTATACCGCAAAGTGACGTCATAAAAGTGACGTCATACAAGTGACGTCACTTTGATAAATAGTACTATTTTGCAAAGTGACGTCAGCTTGCAGAAAGTACTTAGTTTAATTGGTTTTCCTTACATTGTAAGGTACCGAGATATCAATTTCATAATCATGAGCCTATCGAATTTTTGGTATTTACGTCTCATTAAATGATAGCGGGGTTTCGCAAATTTACAAAATACAAACTCGAAAACGGACGGTCATAAATTTTTGTAACGTTTGAATTGAACACATGGAATATATATATATTATAGATGGTCAGTATTTTACAACGATCAGCAACAATCCGTAGATAGAAAATTGGATAATTTTTTGAACACATATAGCAACTTTGAAAAATGTGTGACGTATCCGTTTTCGTTATCGTATTTCGTAATGTTGCGAAACCTTACTATTGTATTTAATATTTAAGCTACCCTCTGGAATTCACTTTAGGCATATTCAAATACAGTATAGTAAAATACAGAGCATCGACATTTTCGAACCATCGCTATAGGCAGGACCCGGGGTTTTGTTTATAAAATGTGTTGTGGTTTATTTTTTCTATTGGTCATGACATATTATGTAGAGTACGCAAGTATTTCTATCATAAACAACATTGTTGTTTTAATCTTCCAATGTAAAGTAGTGAACATTCACTATTTTGGAGTGAATTTTTATAGTGAGAGTGTCTTTGGGGCCCTCTTAAAGAGTGAATTATTAGCTATCAGAATACACCCTTTTGAAGTAAATTTTCTGCCAAAGAGAATGATCTCACTCGTTTGGTGCGAATTTTCAATAATTTTGTTTGTTTATTCTTCTTTGAGTGGTCTCAGGGACTTCTTCAGAAAAGTAGTGTTCTACTTCAAATGAATTGTGACAAGCTAATACAAATATTTAAGTTTTTATTTGCAAATATTAATTATTATTTCCACTATTTTACGTTTTTTTGCAAAAGTATATTATGTTATCGTTCTTTTTCTCTGCCGCTGCAATTTCTTTCCTCTGAAAGGGGAGGTTGGGGTTGGAGTGTTCATTCCCTCTGAAAGTGGGTAGATTCTCGGAGCATGAGTCTTCGTATTTTTATACTATTTTCATTTTTGTCTCTCGGGGGTGGTCGAGCACTCTCCGCACCGTACTGTGGATACACCACTGTGTTCCGAGTCTGAGGTGAATGGATTTCCATTCAGCTACATTAACCGAGTATCCATACTAATCGCCAGGCTGTTATAATAGTATACAATTATAATAAATGTTACTTATTTACAGACACACTGTTGTTCTATATAGCCATAGTGAATAGGATGAGTATATCAATAATTTACATCAGTAAATCTCCACCAGTTATGCGTGACGGATATCGGTGCTTTGAAATCTTTTAATCATCCATTTTAAAGACAGAATTAAATTCTTTTAGCAGCAGTCACCGGTTGGTCGTGCATTCCGTTCCTCAAGATATCAATGAATCAAGGTAAGGTGCAAAGTAGATTTTGTCTTGTTTATTTTTAGTTGTTAAGTTTGTAATTATTATTATTTATCAATCACCAGTTATTTTAAGACACTAAAGCGTCGCGTAGTAATCGATGCAATCAATCAATATTTTTTTTTTGTTTTATTTTAGTGACGTAGCTTCATGGTTGACATGCCTCCCATCCCGAGGTTCTGGGTTCGAATCTGGCTGAACACTAAGTTCTTTCCACACTACCTAACAGCGCCACCATCTAGGCCACACAATTTAATGAGACTTGATTTAGAAAGCATGACTCAGACCTCATCCTGTAAGACGGAGAAAAAAATACGCTGTTGGATGAAACAAAATAAAAAGCATTCATTCCATTATTCATTACATTATTTAAAAATAACGGTTAAACATAATGTTTACGTAGTAATAACCATGACAAAATTCAGGTAGACTGATGTGTATCAATGTAGGCTAGTTTAATCAAGTAATCAAGTAACTAGTTGTCACAACTATGTATTTTTGTGTATTTTAGAAAGATGGTTGATGTTTAAAGTTAGCTTCCAATCCACAAAATACGTTTGAATCGAAAATATCTTATTTTATGACTTCACAAGTATATTGTTTACTTTCGATTTTTTCCATCCTCCATTAACTTTAGGAACTGTAGGACTTTTTTAGACTTTCCAGCCTTTGCTTACTTTAGGATCTTTGTGACTTCGCAACCTTTATTGACTGTATGGTCTTAAGGAGTTTCCAACCTTAATTCACTTTGGATATTTAGGATGTCTTTGGAGCCTTTATATACTTTAGTAGGCCTATATTTAGGAATTTCCAACCTTTTGATGAATTAAGATTTTTGGGGCTTTCTAACCTTCATTAAATATTTTTTTTTAAATAATAAAAATCCTAGAGCAAGTTAAGTATTAAAAGACTTTTCCACCTTTAGTTACTTCAGGATTTTTATGACTTTTCAACTTTTATTTACATCATATCAGGATCTTAAAAAATTTCCAATCCTTATTTATTTCTTCAGAAACCCATCACCTTTGTGATTCAGATTCAGGTGTCATGTAACCAACTAATAAAACAATTTGTGTAAAAGATTTATTCTCAACTATTTATAAATTGAACACATAATGAATGTGAATCGTTTCATTATATGAAAATTTGGATTAATTTTGTGTTCAGAAAAGAACAGTGTTTAGACAAGTTACAATATGCACGTCCTTCCAGAAATTCCTGAGAATCTTATTTATTTTTTTGTATTTTATTTAATTAATTTATTCATACTACGAATTAAAAAAAAATAGTGTTTCAATGAGTATAATAATATTTAGAAATTAATATCAGATAAATTAAAAATTAGATATTCTACTGGTTATATAATTGAATGTGGTATATTGAAAGTATTTGATTGCATCCGAAAACTTATTCTATACACATCATAAACATGGCATAATTTTTCACAATCTTAATATTTATAGGCCTATGATATTTGTTGGTGGATTTTAATACATCTGTGTTCCATGGACTACGAGGTGTCATGGCGTAATGCTGCTGATGTAGTCCCAGAGCAAGTTGTGTCGACTAATTAAATTCATTTAATAAATGATTTTAGAAAATTTTCAAGTAGAATGGCGATTTTGTATGGTATTTAAGTTAGATTAATCCATTCTATAGGTTTTGAATACAATAATCTGTCGGTGCTTTTTATTAATGTTTCATTGTTAGCGATAATCTGGAAAGAATGTTTGAAGATCCAAATAATATTAATGTGGATGATTATTAAAAACACTTGAGGAAAAAAAAGAAACTACATGTTACAAGAACACAAACTTGCAGGGATTAGATTTAAAAAAAAAAATCATTTCCGATTTAAGATCCTCACTGCAAGGAGTGAACCAAATCAAAGGATTGGAAATTTAAACTAAACGTAAAAATACATTATAACTAATTGTTTAGGATTGTTCCTTAAATGTAATAATTAGAACGGCAGAGCAATCGAAGCTCCTGTTAAAACAATAATTTAGAATCTGTTTCTGTCAGTTATTTATAAATTATGACGGACGTAATAAGCAAAAATAACAGCATATTTTAAGCCCATGTCTACGAAAAACATTTTTTTTAATTCGAAAAACTCTTTGATTCAATTATCTAATTTCTTAGCATTGACAGTGTTTATCGATCAACAATGATTATTTTTTGTACAGTATGTTTAAATAATGATGAAGATCGTTATAACAGCATTAAATAACATGCCGTATTGCATTTTACTCTTCAGTTCATCCAAGTGCTTTATTATTGTGTTTAACGACAGCAATCGATCCATTTCTAATGTCATTTCCAGACTTCCAGTCAAAATGCAGTTTAATGTGGTAGGTGTACTTACAGATTCCGAGTGTTTTTTTTTTGTGTTGCTAAAATGAATAAATATATAACGTTTGCGGTGCACCACGTGTATAGTTCTCGAAGAAAAGCTCTAAATTACACACTACACTAATTAATGAGCAACTTGGCAAATCAGTAAAAAAGTGCATTTTTATCCTTGTTAATTGACCTTGTATGTTTAGTTTTGATATTATTTTAAAATACAGTACTCAAATTCTCAGGCCTTTAATAACACCTTAGGCCTATTTGATTTTACTACTAGACCTAACTTCTCTAATTTTAGCAGTCTGGCTTCCATTGAAAATAAGTTGGTTGGCCTGTTATTCAATGTAAACTTAATTGGTTCTCCTGATTTCCATGTTTTAAAAAACATTGTGCAGTGTTTTGCAAATAGGCCTATACAATTTTACGTGTACCGCATAGTTATATTTACTGTACTGATATTTTACCATGCTAATCTGCAAACAATATAAACAAATATGCTACATAGTTATATTAAGAATACATAATTTAAAAGAATAGTATTTCGATTTTTATTATAGGGTTACTATCATTTTTTTTTCAATTCAATAGATTTACAGAATTTGCATCACGGCATTTACACTTAGTTTCATCGCTGAACAAACCTGTAAGTTTATTATTACATTGTTTATGTAATGTGTAATGTAGTTCGATTTATATAGCGCCTTATACAATAGAGTCTCAAGGCGCTGTGGACCAGATGTTTCACATTCATATGACTTTCTACGCCCCTAAGGGTCACGTCATGTCCTGCTGCCCGATACACGGCAGGGGATGTATGAACCACACCGGGGTAACCCCCTACTCGTCTCGAAATATGTACTGGGTTCTTTATAGTGCACACGAGCCGTATGTATACACTGGACCTACGGTTTATAGTCCTTATCCGAGAAGACTTGTTCCACCACCAGAACCATGGTGCGAGCGGGTCTCGAACCCATGCTGATGTTATTGCTATGGTTCACGGTTCTCCTGCATTAATCGCTCAGTCACACAACTCGCACATGTTTATTAACGACTGACTGGCTGACCCACTGACTGGCCGATCAGCGACCTGCACTGATCAACTGACCAAATGACTGACTGCCTCGGGGGCATGTGGGGCATTTCCCTCTGGAAAACTTTTGGCCCCCTAGACAAAATGTGTCCAAAAAATACTGTTTATTTGAAAAGCTCATGAAAGCAGTATAGCAATCCACAGATAGGTTAGTAATCCTGTCGCAGTTCAGAAATTTGACTGCATATCGTACATGCCAACCCTGCTGATACCTATGGTAGGCTACCTCTTTTTTGATCTACCGATTCTGCGTGATACCCCTACGTCACGTTTACGTAATTGAATTGCATAAAATGCAGATTAGAACAAGAGACTTAAAAACGGCAAACGGGACTGATCTTTTTTGTTTATCGAAAAGATACAATTGGCTACGACGCTGGCTGACTAGCCGGTAACCGGCCGACCGACCGAACGAACGAACGACGGACAGTCCGACCGAAACAGAACGACCGCCCGACTGAAAGAACGAAACTATAATACCAAATGGCCGAACGCTCACCGACGGACCGACCTAACTAACGACCAACCGAATGAACGAACGAACAAACGACCCTCCGACAGACCGACCGAAACCGAACAACCACCGGCGAACCGATCGAGCAACCGACTTAATAAAAGAAGAAACGACCGTCCGAATGACCGACTGATTAACCGACCACCCCACTGATCAACCGAAACCGAATGACCGAACGACCAACGCGCACCGACCAAACGACCGACTAAACGAACAAACGAACGATCATCTGACTGACTACTGACCACCCTACCAACCGACCGATCGAAACGGAACGACCACCGGCGGACCAACCGAACGGTCGACTAAATGAACGATAGAACAACCATCCGAATGACCAACTGACCCACTGACCAATCGAAACCGAATGACCGAACGACCAACGGCGGACCGATCGACTGAATGAACGATCGACCATCCGACTGGCCGACTTAATAACCAACCGATCGATCAAATATAGCTGTATAGGCCTTCGGTACTATTGAGCTGACAAGGCAAGCTACTCAATCATGTATGTGCCCTGTTGTACTGGCTGGATTATTTTTATGATCGACTTGATTGATAAAACTATTGTTATGTGACATTTTAGATTCAGCTTCTACATACAAAAGGGTTTGTTACTATACAAACTGGTCTCAATATCGGGATGGCATCGGAAGGTTTACTCCAGATAACATCGATCCGCATGTATGTACTATTTACAATTTAAATGATTAAGTTAAATTATTATTAAAATAATTTAGAAAATCACAAACGGTTTTAAACGATTCTATTTAGATCCAACTAATTCGTACCGGAGGATATGTTACTACACAAACTGGTCTCAATATCGGAATAAGACGGCAAAGTTTACTCCAAACAATATCGATGCGCATGTCTGTACACACATTGTGTACGCGTTTGCCTATATTAACGAGATATTTGAGTTGATACCAACAGAATGGAATGACGATGATACACCATGGTCTCAGGGAATGTATACCAAGGTAAGTTATTGGAAGTAAAATCCAGAACAGAAGTACATTTAGAAATAGAGAAAAGAAAAAACAAATCAGGAGAAAAACTGAAGAATAACCACTGTGATACTCCAGACACTTTATGGAAAGGTACAATAGAATATAAGTGAACGGGTGGTCATATTCTACCAAATAGAGAGTGAAAGATATAACAATATTTTGTATAGAAACGTGAGTCTTTTTTCGGTTCTTCTGTCAAGCAGAAGAATAAATAAAAATAATTAGTAATGTTTATTTTAAGGTAATTTCTTGGAAGATGTTAAACCCTGATTTGAAGGTGCTGTTATCGGTTGGCGGCTGGTCATTTGGAGTTAAAATTTTTTCAGATATGGTTTCTACACGAGCTAATAGAGAGCATTTTATTGACACGGCCATAACATATTTACGAAAAAGAAAATTTGATGGACTTGATTTAAATTGGGAATATCCGGCGGCCTTTGATAGTCCAGCAGTTGATAAGCAACGATTTACTCTACTTGTGAAGGTAAGATCTATTTGTTCAAGTATGGTTCAGACACAATCTGCTATTCCGGCGTAAATGTAGTCTCGGTTCTAATATGTTAAGGCATGTCGAAACAACGTGTTGGAAAATTGAAAATTGATTTTTATAGCCATGTTAAGCCTTTCGTAAGCTTTAAAATGATGGGTCGATTATCAAAATTGGATGTCTATAACTGAAATTATTTGACAAAATAGAAAAAAAAAATTCTTTGTATTTGTTTATATTTTCTGTTGTTTATTTGCATATTTCTCAATAACTTTCTGTGCGACAACTTGATGCAGTTTCGCCATGACAAGCGTCATTTGCGTAACCAGTGTGATGACCCTTTCACTGCGTGTTAAACATTTATTATAACTGCCAACTCACTGACGAATATACACATTTCGCATATCCATTCTCAGATACGACGTGGGGTTAGGTGCTAACACATTATGGGTATGTTCAGATTCAACGATTAAACAAAGCTCAACCTAACGTAGCGTACGATTGGGCAACTAGTCCGGATTAGCGCAAAATATTCAATAGACCTGCTACCAGAATTTTAATGATTGAAATAAAAAATCTTGTCCGAGAAAGGCGCCCAAACTCATGAGGGGTTTTATATTTAATGTGCCAATGAGTAATGATTTTACGCATTTAATTCCACAAAGTACTAGACCCTAAACAAAATCAACGTAGAGGGCGTCATCTATCTTGGCAAACATTCTCCTATCAACATTAAAGTGATCAATTGTTGACCGTCGTAGACTGTGGGTAGTACAGTACAATGCAGGCGCGGATCCACTTTGGTCTCTTAAAGCACCAAAGATCTGGGCAATGCCTATGTTTTCTGTTAACATCTTACACCTATGCTTGTCCAACTCTACATTGGGCCCCTCTTTTGCTGGATCCACCCATGGTAGAATGGTTGTAATAAAGTTACTAATTGATGAATTTTAATGATAATGATTCTCTATAGGAGCTACACGAAGCATTTGATAACGAATATGAAGAAGGTAGCGAACGATTGCTACTATCAGCAGCAGTAGCAGCTAATACCAATATTGTTAGAAATGGCTACGAGATGGCAACGATTGCTAAGTAAGTTTATTTATGTTGCTGTTGGGTTGTCATCGGAATTTGTGTAATGATGTTCCTGCAAGAAACTGTAGGAGGTGTAAGAAAAACACAAAACCCATAACAAGCAGATTTTTTTTAATTTGATTTGATTTATTCGGTGTAGAACACCAAGGATAACCCACGGAAGTCCGAAGTGGACTTATTTCCAGTGGGGTCCTTCTGGTGGTGATTGGGCAGTACACCGGGAGACAATCCCCTACTCTGTTTCGAAGAGTGCACTGCCTTCTTTAACGTGCACATGAGCCATACTGTACACAGGATCAACGGCTTAACGTCTCATCCGAAAGACGGTGCGCTAGTAACTTGCATTTCGACCCTCCAGCCGAGACACAAGGAGAGTGGCGTGGTGTTGAATCGAACCATGAACAAGTCACGGTTCAGCGCACAGCACAGTGATTTCCACCAGCTAAACCAACCGAGCTAAATGCCACTATCGGTTGGTTGCCAGACAACTTAAGAGAATGGACAGGGAAGACATTGCCGAGCCAGAAGTACTGAACCAGGACCATATTCATTTAAAGGGGTTGGTAATAATAATAATACTCACAATTTTTGTAGCGCATCAAATACAATATGACCCAAGACCCTTTGAACGTGGTGTTGCTCGTTTAATTACATATTTCTCACATAAGGATCACGTCATGCTCTTTGTTTCCAAACACAGCTGTGTAATATAATACCGACTGCACTCCTCTCGAATTATGTACTGGGTTCTTTGTGCATATGATCCATGTATGTACACTGAATCTGGTTATAGTCTTTCAGAATTGTAGCCACGACAATAATAATACAGACTTTGAGCAAGTCTAGGGCTTCGGATGTCCTGTCGATTTTGCTATTGTTCATGGTTCAGGTTTCGTCATCACTTCACAACGCCCCAAACGACTCCATCTCTGGAGTAGAGAAAGAAAATACATTTCAATTTATATTATACCCTGATTATTGACTGTTGTATGTTTCTATAGACACCTGGACTGGTTAGGGCTGATGACCTATGATCTACATGGTTCTTGGGAACTTCAAACCGGCCATCACAGCGCACTTTTTGCACCATCATACCAAGATCAAACTTTAACTGTGGTAAGATTATTGTTAACAAATTCCCGTAGCTTTTTAATAAGAACATCAATACGAAGAAAATTCCAGCGTTTGCACTGTCTTATTTTTGGTTACTTTTTTTTTTATTGCATATCATAATTTGTTTCAATGAAACAAATACGAAAAAAAGTATAGAGATGCCTGGACGTATCAAATTTCAAAAGCAGAAGCAAGACTTCCCTTATTAGAACACCTAATTCCAAAAGTTATAATGCAATTATTGTTATATCCTGCCACTCAAAAAAAAAGACAAAATTAGCTATGCTATCCCCTTTTACCTTTACGGTGTCATACAACTCACTTTCTATATTTTTTTAAGTCTTACGCAGCAAGATTATGGCTAAACGGAGGTGTACCGAGCTATAAGCTATTAATAGGCATTGGAGCGTATGGACGAACCTTTACATTGCCTGATATTATATCGAGTGTAAGTGTGGGAGGTCCGGCGGCGGGACCTGGTACTGCAGCACCGTATACTAAAAGTGAAGGCTTCATGTCATACTACGAAGTAAGTCGTTGCAGTTTATTGTGTTTTGATTTATTCTGTTCTGTAATACATCAATGACAATCCACGAAGTTGACGTACTTCCGGTGAGGTCCCCTAGTGGTGAATTTGGAAGTAAGCCTACACCGTGAGACAATCCCCTACTTTTTTCCGAAAAACGTACGGCGTTCTTTTACGAGCACATAGCCCATGTTGTACACGGGACACACTACTTAACGTCTCATTCAAAAGTCTGTGCACTATTAACTTGAATTTCGTCCCAGCAACCAAAAACACAAGGAGATAGTGGCGATGTATTCGATCGAACCGATAATGGGCGAACCTCCATGGTTCACAAAAAAACACAGTGATTACCACCAGTAGAACCAATTGATATAAATGCCTCTCGTTTTATATATGGTCTTATTTTCAATAACTTCATAACATAAAAAGTAGACCACAGAGGATTCATAGATACACATGTCTAAATAACAGTCAGGTACAGCGTGTCATACAATGTGAATAAACTGGAATTATACATACAATTTGTTTTTTTTTTTGTATTTTCCCTGTTTGACAGATATGCGATATGCTACAAACTGGCGGTTTTGTTATACGTGACGATAGTCTGCTTTCACCATATGCTTACCGTAGAAATCAATGGGTCGGCTATGATGATCTAGAAAGCATTGCAACGAAGGTAAGCCTACGTGACGGTTATTATTTTTTCAAATATTTAATTAAAATAATTTTTAAATTATTATTGTTATTATTACTTGGATATTAGTCGTATTCGGCTAGTAGTTTGCTCTATTACACAATTGGGGTCACTAGGGTTGGGGCGTGGGGGTGCGAACGCAACACTTTCCGATACCTCTCAATAATACTAGGCCATATATGAATCCAACGTACATCAGAAGAGCCCAAAAATGGGGAAAATGGGTAAGTTCTTGCCAAAATGAAAACCGGGAACCATGCCCACTCGGATATAGGAAAGTGCGTTCCACCACTTACGCTGGATCCTGGATTCCCCAAAAGTCACCCCAAACCCCTTTGAAAAAAAAGCTAGTGGCGGTCCTGTATGCGAGGTGATGTTGGGTGTTTGATCTGCTTGGGCAAGAGTTCATGGTTGTGTTACCAATCTGATACGAAATGTGCAATTTGAGTAGAAAAAAGTGTTTCGAAGAGACCAGTCGAATACAGCTATTGACAAATACACTCAAACGTTAAGCAATCCACAATGTTAGCAATGAAGAAAATATTGGTAGTCAGAAGAATTAACTATCATATAATGTTTTTAGACAAAGTGGATAAAAGACAACAACTTCGGTGGGGTTATCGTGTGGTCAATGGACTTCGATGATTTCTCTAACAGTCATTGTAACCAAGGGCCATATCCATTGCTGAATGGGATCAAAGTAGGTCTGGAAAACGACGACGAAATAGGAAAGACGACTGCATACCCGGAAAGAACAACTTCAGGTGTGCTTTAATTTATGTTTTTGTAAAAGTGATACCATTATCGCACTCAATTTAACGATACCTATTTTGTACGTGACGTTAATGAAATGAATTTCTAGCATACACTTCCTCAGTGACACGACGAAGAGACAAATTATCACGCGCGTGCAAAAAGGCGCGCGTAGATACACAGACAGTGGATAATCATTGGTTAATCACTGCACGCGCACGTTTTGCGTCTCTTTACGCGCCTTTCAGTACAGTTTAAATGACTCCAAGACGAATTTCACACTATAGACTCAAATTTTAAGTATTCCTTACTATTTACAATTTAAATGATTAAGTTAAATTATTATTAAAATAATTTAGAAAATCACAAACGGTTTTAAACGATTCTATTTAGATCCAACTAATTCGTACCGGAGGATATGTTACTACACAAACTGGTCTCAATATCGGAATAAGACGGCAAAGTTTACTCCAAACAATATCGATGCGCATGTCTGTACACACATTGTGTACGCGTTTGCCTCAATTAACGATCAGTATGAGTTGACACCAACAGAATGGAATGATGAAAATACACCATGGTCTGAGGGAATGTATACCAAGGTAACAGTGTATGAAAATAAATCATGAGCTGAGAGAATGTATACCAAGGTAATAGGGTATGAAAATACACCATGGTCTGAGGGAATGTACAGTATACCAAGGTAACAGCGTATGAAAATACGCCATGGTCTGAGGGAATGTATACCAAGGTAACAGTGTATGAAAATAAATCATGATCTGAGAGAATGTATACAACGGTAATAGGGTATGAAAATACACCATGGTCTGAGGGAATGTATACCAAGGTATAGGCTATGGAAATTCACTATGGTCTGAGGGAATGTATACCAAGGTAATAGGCTATGAAGTACACCATGGTCTGAGGGAATGTATACCAAGGTAACAGCGTATGTTAGTATTCAGGCGCGGCAGAAGGATTTATTGGCATGACAGCAGAGGCGCCATTAACCTCAGGACGAAAATGATTAGGGTGGGGTTTCGGAAATATGTAGAATATACACCTCTAGATGCTCAAAATAGCATATGCATGTTCTGGGCCAGATTCCTTTAGTAGTGTAAAAGATCCACACGCACATTAGTCCCACCATGATTTTGGTTGATGTGAGATTTTGTTTAAATTTGGAACTTCTAGATGCCCGTAAATATTGCATATTAGGAACTCAAATTCAATTATATAAATCAATTAATATCAATAGACATGTAAATAATTATATATTGCATTTTGGAAACTCAAACTAAAATTATATAAATAAATTAATCAATTAATAGACAGGTCAAATTAAATATTACATTTTGGAACTGAACTAAAGTTAACAAATTATTAGACCAATGTGAAGGCAGTTAAACGAATGCATTAACCTTTTCAAAGCCTAGTGGTATAGGATTTCTGCTGGTTGTAAGCTTTCAATGTTTTGAACTTGGTCACGCACTGCATGCTCAGTCGAAACCGAAAAATGACTGGTTGTAATTTAAGTGAATAATGTATTGTTTTATTTAAGGTATTATCAATGAAAGAAGTAAATCCAGATTTGAAGGTGATGTTGTCGGTTGGTGGTTGGAATTTTGGCGTTGCTAGGTTTTCAGAGATGGTTTCTACTCAAGCCAATCGCGCCCATTTCATTTCTAGTTCCATAAAATATTTACGAGATTGGAATTTTGATGGACTTGATTTAATGTGGCAATATCCAGCGGCACGTGGAAGTCCAGAGATTGACAGAGAACGATTTACTCTACTAGTAAAGGCAAGAGATTTTTATTGAATTTTTTGGTTTTATTTCATGCGTACATTGTAACTTGATGTTAATATTCGTATAACGAATTAATTTAGAAGTAGCCTTTAGTTTTCAATTTTTAGTTTTTTCAGTTCCAGGTTATTTTTTCATATAATATATAATAAATCATTAAAGAAAGTTAAATACCGTGTCCAAAGAAAGACTAGATGTTATAAAACCGTGTACCATAGCTCGCAACTGATTTTAGTCCATTTGAATGTTAAGCTGGGAAAATCTGACAATATACAGAGAAAACTCATATTGTATACTATTTGGTATTTACAAAAGAAATATATAAATATATCTTTTGTTTTGGTATAGAGAAGATCTATATTTTTCTTCTACAAAAAACATCTTCTTTTCTGAAATAATAATTTTGTTTATTTTACCATTATTTTGCACAATTACGAATCCCGTTTCATTTACAACCCATGCTTACGGGCCTGCTGCAGGACACCACAACGGTATTTCTTGAGAACTGCTTTCAGTTGTGGAATGGTAGAAAACATACCTCGCCGGACTTCAGCCTGGGTAATTCTCTGGAACTAGTTTCGGGGTCACTAAACGTACTGGAAAGAAACTACTCCTATGCTAAACAATAAGTCCGGTTTAATTTCTTCTCCTTGAGAAAAAAAAAATGAAATTATGATATTTGTTTTTATAATTGTGTTTACTCAATAGGAACTACGTCAAGCAATCGATGAGGAACAATATGAGGAATATAGAGATAAATTACTGCTTTCTTCAGCTGTATCAGCCGTTGAATATATTGCAAGAAATGCGTATGAAGTAGAAGAAATTGCTAAGTTAGTTTCCGTATACTATTTATAGTTACCAGAGTTAGTTACGGCATACTCTTTAGCTGTTTAGCTGTTTTCAGTTAAGCTAAGTTAGTTACCGGGAACTCTTTATGCAACTTAAGCAAAGTTAGTATAATATTTAGTTAGCTGTTTAGTTACGTTAGTTAAGGTATACTGTTTAGTCAGTTGTTTCGTTAGCTAAGTTAGTTACAACATACTGTTTATGTAGCAGTTTAACTATCTAAGTTAGTATACTAGGTTACGGTGTACTGTTTAATTAGCCTAGTTAGAGGGTATGTTGTTTAGTTGGCTGTTTAGTTAGCTAAGGTAGTCATGTTATAATATTTAGTTAGCTATGTCAGTTACTGTTTAATTTTTAGTTAGCTGTTTGGGTACTTAATTTAGGAGCAAACCCATAATCACAAGTGTAGCTAGTGAATTTTGCACAATATTTAAGAAAAGGTCATTTTCTAATATAGGCAAAGGTATACAGTTGTGCTAAATAGGCAACACTGTCCAGAAGCGTTTGACATGGGACGATTTTTCATAAAGCGTTTTAAAATGTAAATTTAATACCAGAACATTAAAAATGAATAATGATGAATTTGTTTGTAATATAGGGACCTAGATTGGTTGGGACTCATTACGTTTGATTTACATGGTCCGTGGGAACCATATACTGGTCATCATAGCGCCCTCAATGGACCATCATATCAACATCATATTTTAACCGTGGTAAGTAACATCGTCGTCGTGTTATTGTAAATAAATTTAATTTAACTGTTTTATTTTTTAATAATTTTAATATTACAAAATGACACGGTCTAACAGACACAAGATATTAAAAAAAAAAAAACAGCATTAGAACCGCCACAAGTATCGAAATGAACTATCAATGTTTTTGGTCATATTGGGTTAGCTCTTTGTTTTAAAGGCATTTCAGATTTTCAACTTGGCTGAAATTTGTTTCTTTTAATTTCTTAAAGACCATCATCTCTAATATTCTACGTTCTATTTTGAAGATGAAATGTTGAATCATCAGTTCTTGTCTAGGCCTATGACTTACTAGAGAGTTTATGCAACGTGAAATAAGAGGAGCGTGAAAACCTAGGCGCATCGTAGACGACTTGACCTACACTCGACTATAAGCCGGACACTCACTGTGTCGTACGACGGTCGCACGACTAAACCATCGCTCTGATGTGTGTGTATGTGCTTGTCAGACGCGATAACAGTCTTCTATTCGTCAGCCGACGGGTTTTTTTAGTGGTTCAACAGGAAAATCACATTATTTTACCGCACTGAATGCTTCATTATTGTTTTATGAAGCTGATTAAAAATGTTAAAATAATTTGTAATGTTTATCAATTATAAATATATAGGGTTATTTACGCACATGCTTAATACATGGTTTATTGACGCTTAAAGTAGACGGGAAATATTCAAGTTTGCTGTTGTCCAAATTACAAATCAATTGAACTATAAACTGGAAACTACCTTAGAAAACGAATGGCAACCGACAGCAAAAGGCTTACTTTTCTTTTTTTTTTTTGCTTTTCAAAACCAAAATCGGGATTTAAAAACCCCCTCCCCCAAATCACAATTTGTTAATTTTTTTGTTTTGCCCCTGAGGGACAGAAAGGTAGAGAGCAAGACTGATTATCAATGGGAAGATCGACAGAAAACTACCAGCTAAATTTCAAATCATTAAACTATAATTAAACATTAGGACATAAGACTTTAAACAAAAAGAACGATCAAACAATATCACTACAATTTATCTTGCTTTCAAAGTCTCACGCAGCAAGAATGTGGTTGGATGAGGTCGTTCCAAGTAACAAGTTATTGATTGGTATGGCAGCCTACGGTCGCTCGTACACGTTATCTACCAATAACGAAGTTGGTGTTGGAGCACCGACGACCGGACCTGGTACAGCTTCACAGTACACTGGTGCGAAAGGTTTCATGTCATATTATGAAGTAAGTCAACATGCTTGGAATAAAATATGTAACATTAAATAATGTCTGCGTGCGCATTTAACATTATTTTACACGCTTAATAGCCAGGGAACTTCTAATGCCATACGGCATTCTCATGTCTTCGTCTTTTTATTATGTTTTTTATTATGTTATTTATGTTATGTTTAACAGATATGTGATATGCTACAAAGTGGTGGGTTTGTTGTACGTGATAATGATCTTCATTCACCGTATGCTTACCGCGGAAACCAATGGGTCGGCTATGATGATCTAGAAAGTATTGCAACGAAGGTACTTCATCATTTTATTATCTCTCGTCAAATACACAACTTATAGATACTAAGCTGTTATTGTTGTAGACCTATTGTAAAGCTTATAATAGCAACCCACTTTTTTATTAATATTAGTAACACCTCCATTAGTAACCCAATCTAAAGGTTAATATAAAATTACAACCCACTACTCTAATTGTAACCCATCGGATTGTTATTAGAATCACAAAAAAACTTTAAACAAAATGACATTCAACTCAACGTTTTCCCGCTTAACGAGTTATTCATTCAAACTGAGACTACTATTCTCAGATTCAAATAGCAATTTCACAGGTGATCGATTGCACTATCAAGCAATAGAAGGCAGACGTTTTTTTTTTCCAATGTTTAAAGTTTATAAAATTTAATCAACAAATGATTTTACTTGTGTGTGTAGTTATTTATGCGAAAAGTTAAGTGGGTACTATTTCAAATATTAAGCTTAGTAATAGTGACCCACTACTCTAATAATAACCCACCTTAAAAACACAATTATGAACTATAACACAGCAGAGGCGGATGCAGACTTTTGGAAAAGGGGGCCGATAGGGAGTCAAAGTACAAGGGGGCCGGGGGCATGCTCCCCCAAAAAATTTTGGACTTTAGATCCTGAATGGCCTCAGGGGCGTGTTAAGGAATCAATTGTAGCTGAATATTTTCGTTTTATAGACAATATAAATAAAATTGATATATTTTTTTCCGAGGGCCCCCTTAAATCCGCCCCTGCCCAGGGTTACTATTAGAAGTTTCACGGTTATGTTGCCGTTTCCTTATTCTGACTAATTTATATTGCTGTACCAGGTGTCCATCTATCATTCAAAGTTTATCTATTTTACAAGTTCATTTGAAACTGTGTGACACTTCAATATTATAATTTCAGATGCAGTGGATAAAAGACAATAATTTAGGTGGTGTTATTGTGTGGGCAATGGACCTGGATGATTTCTCTAACATTCATTGTAACCAAGGGCCGTATCCATTCTTGAATGCAATTAAACTAGGCTTGGTAAGTGACGGCACTAATATTGGACATACAGAAAGACCCGTGACAACGCAAGATATTGTGGAAAGTCCAACAACGCAAAAAATTACAGGACGCCAAACAACTCGTGATATTTTTGAAGAAATATCCATAACGCAAGAAAAAACTCAAAGCCCCACAACTAAAGAAATTATAGAAAGTCCCGAAACAACACAAGAGTCAACAGAACGACCAACAGAGAAAGAAATTAAAGAAATTTTCAGAACAACGCAAGAAATTACAGACGAACCCACAACGCAAAATATTATAGAAAGTTTCACAACACAAGATATTACAGGAAGACCAAGCACGACCCAAGAAATTACAGAAAATCCCAGAACACAAGCGTTTAGAGGAAGTCCCGCAACGAAAATGATTGCAGAAAGTTCCAAAACAACGCAAGAAATTACAGACAATTCCACAACGCAAACTGTTACAGAAAGTATAACAACACATAATATTACAGAAAGACCCATAACAACGCTAGATATTACAAATAATTTCACAACACAGGATATTACAAAAATACCAAGTAAGAAAGGAATTACAGAAAAACTCAGAACACACGCGTTTAGAGGAAGTTATACCACAACGAATACGATTACAGAAAGTTCCAAAACACAAGAAATTAAAGACAAATCCACAACGCAAACTATTACAGAAAATATAATAAAACAGGATATTATAGAAAGACCCATAGCGACGCCAGATATTACCCAAATTTCCACAACAAAAGATTTTACAGAAAGATCAAGAACAACACAAGAAATTACAGATAAACTCAGAGTACAAAATATTAGAAAAACTCCTACAACGCAAGAGGTTACATATAGATCCAGAACAACGCAAAATGTCACAAAAAGACCCAGAACAACGCAAGAGGTTACAGAAAGTTCTAGAACAACGCAAATGTTGACAAGTTCCAGAATAATGCAATCGATTACTGAAAGCTCCACGGAGCAAGGGGTTACAAAAAGACACGCAGTAAAAGAATTTTCAGAAAGATTCACAACGGAAGAGATTACAGAAAGTTCCACATCCGCAGCGCAAAAGTTGACTGAAAGTGCCGCAACCCAAGAGATTACAGAAAGTAACAGAACAAAGAAATGATGTACGGGAAGTCTCACAATATGAGTTTACAGAAATATCGAGAACATAACAAAAAGGTCCAAAAAACGTAAGAAGTTACAGAAAGTCCCGTAACAACAGAGTTTATATTAAATCCAACACAGATAGCTTATTACAGAAGAACCCAGAGCACAGACGTTTACAGAAATACCGAAGACATAAGATGTTGACTGACCGTCCCGGACAAAACAATCATTGGAAAGCACTGTCTATCGTACAATAACAACCATTGGACAATTGTTACACACAAGCAAATACCTAGTTTGTCTGGTAACAGGCATTACAAGAATTATTGCCTTTAATGACGGCTTCAACTGAGCCTAGTTTCTGTGAAACAAAACACCCAATAGCTAAATACAATGATTATAATATAATATAATAATATAATAGTTAAAACCAATGCTTTTGATTATTGCATTATTTACATAGTAGGCCTACATCTGTATAGTAGCCGCTCAAGGCTTAGTTAAATGATGATGATGATGATGATGATGATGACGACGACGACGACGACGACGACGACGATGATGATGGTGATGATGATGGTGATGATGATCATGATCATGATGATGTTGGCGATTATGAGGATAGGACATTGGATACTGACGTCATTCTGAGGTGAGATCCTAATGACCCGCATATCCATCCGGGCTACATGCATGGCCCATTGTTGTCTGCTGAGGTAAGAAATCCCGCATACCCCACCCTAACCATGCATCAAGTGGTAGGAACGTCACTCCCATAAAAGCAATGCTTTAATAATTATCGATCAGGCCTAGTACATTCCAATCGCCCTCGTTTTAGGCTCCCAATAGCCAGGCCTATAAAAACACGATGTACAGATATGTCTCTTAATAAACTTCTCTTACAATATAACACTCGTAGTATATGAATTAATACGGCATCTACTTCTGTATAACCTATGCTAAACAATATTTTCTATTGCCAAGTTCTATTTATATTTTAATGGAAATTCTACAGACTTCGGTCAACGGTAACAATTCAAAGGGTTACTTGGAATGCACATAAAAATATTTACACGTCTAGTGACTACTGAATTAACAAAGAGTCGATCATTGTGGTTCGTATCGCTACAAGACGGTGTTGTTTAGATGGCCACGTACAAGATTTCTGTTTCTGTAGGTATGTAATTGTGTTTAATATTTACAACAAGTAATATAAAATATTCCATTTTACAGAAACAGTATTATTAAAAACGGATTTGTTCGTAGATTACCTGGAATTTTAACTCATTTGCTAAATTAGATTCTACCATTGATATGTTTTTATGTTTAAGTATACTTAAATGTAAAACTAGAAAGCACTCCATAGAGAGCATACCTCCGCCCATGCCCCGTCCTCCTGGAATAAATTCAATTTTCAGGGTTTTTGTTATTGAACACAAACAGTTATTGTAATCATTATATGCATAAAATAATCCGGTGTGGCAATGAAATCAAAAGAGAAACTAAACCAAACTCAATGTACATGAAGATAGTGTGTATAGGCTGTACAGGTACTTTTTCATAGTACTGTATACTGTACTCAGGCGAATAAGCGGCCGGGCGCTTTTTACCCTCGTCGAGAAGGTATTGCAATGAGCTTCATCTCCCCGTCCGTCTGTCTGTCTGTCCTTCCTTCCGGTCGTGACGTGGTTAAAAAGCAAAGACACCACAACAATGGAATAGTCCTACTATTACCATAACAGACGTTAAACTACAATTTATAATAATAACCACTCTATTCTGATTAAATCGAAGTAGATAAAAAATAAATAAATAAACAAACAGTACAACCGCTAGGTTGCAACAGGATTCGAATCCGTGATATTTGGATCAATATAGACAACAGCGGTAACTGTTATTAACCGAACGCGCCATCCGTACGACTGTGCATCATTGTGAGCAGATAACAATACAGATGATTAAGTTTACACTCATAGCATATAACAACTTTATACGACCCATTGGCTAACCCTTAAATGTGTCCCGCAAATCTCTATTCGGACCTCGATCGTGACCAAAATTTAATCAGTTCGTCCTTACAAACTGAATATCTTCACCAAATTTTGGCGTAATCCGTTGTGTAGTTTTCCCGTAATCTTGCTAACACACACCCACACACACGAGTGAAAACATAACCTCCTGCCAACTTTGTTTGCGGAGGTAATTAAAAATCCGTAGCCTTTCCAAGAATTTCGATTAAATGTCAACGCTGCTACAATCTATTGTAGTCCAGGAGTATTAGGTCATAAATATAGGCTGACCCGGAAATGTCTCATAACGTTAACAAGTTGATTTTTCATGATAGCTCCAGAAATATGACTGAAACATCATACTCAAAAGTCCTCAAAAATTCTCCCTGTGCTCTCCGAGAAATCCAAGATGGTGTCCAAAATGGCCGCCAATTTTAAATATTACCATATCTATATAACCAGTTAAGATATAAAAAAAACAAATTTATTGTCTGAGTTATATGTTTTAAGGTACAAGTAATCCAATAAAACTACTTTCATGGTGATCCAAATCTTCTATCTAGCAAAAAATCCAATATGGCCTCCAAAATGGCCGCCATTTTCAAATATAGACAAAAAGACAAATTTAGTGTCTGAGTACTCGGAAGAGCTGGGGTGGAAAGAAAACTGGTATACGATATAAGGACATGACAACTAAGGTTTTTGGGGCATGTTATGTCGTCACCAACACCACGAAGAGGTACAAACTCCAAATATGGCATTTTTTCGAAAAAAAAAAATTTGATATTCTGATTATGCTTATCAAACTCTACCTTCTCACATAATTTGGTAGAGTAAATGTGCCTA
>JAOTQE010039784.1:0-10019 GCA_025631205.1 Nesometra sesokonis
GAAAAATGTCAAAAATAGTGAGAAAATGTCAAAAATAGTAAAAGAGTGAGATTGACTGGAAAATAGTGAGACTTCTGTCAAAATAGTGAGACTTGGGAGCTCTGTTTTAAACAATCTTAAATTGAAAAAACTGTTTGTCGCCCTTAACCAGATTAGCTTATGTACTGCTTATGCCATGAACATACCCTACTTTCTAGGCTATCCTTGTATCATGTTGTTAACTTTTTGTCAATTCTATAGTTTATCTGTATAAGCCTAGGGAAATTTTTAATTTTTGAAATTATTTTTTAATTAATACAGTTAAACTTGTCTAAGTCGAATCCAATGTCGCATTAAAAAAAATTCGACTTAGAAATAATTAAACTTAGAGATGGTTATTTAATGGAAGACACACCAAAATGAAATGAAAAACAAATTTGACATAAAAATAATTTTGACTTAGGCTAGGTCGACTTAAGCAAGTTGAACTGTACAGTATGGGCAAGAAAATTGCAGCGTCGGCCAGTTGTTTAAATCTGAAACAGTTATTGCACCGTCAGCCGGTTGTTTATCTGAAACCGTTATTGCACCATCGGCTGGTTGTTTAAATCTGACAGGGTTATTGCACTGTACTAGAGTTCCTCATTTGAAGTCTGTTAGAAGAGGCTACAATATGTAACTTGTACACTTTACAGTACTATAAATTTTAATGAAGTGTCAACTTTTCTACTTAAAAAAAAATAGTTGGGTTTGCCTAAGCATCAAACTCGGGACCTTCTGTTCCGTCTAAGCTATAAGTCACTCAGGCTGTCTATATGCATATAGTTAACATACTTGACCCTATCCCAAAAACTAGTCTCACTCATCCAGGACGCATATTACAATAAATGGAGAAACTCTCGTAGGAACTCTCGTATGGGAAAAAATAATCGCCGGCAGGACGGTCAACCATTCTAATGTTTTTGGCCACCCGGGCGACGGTGCAATAACCGTTTCTGTTTTGAACAACGGGCCGACTGTGCAATAACCGTTTCACAATAAGCAACTGGCTGACGGTGTAATAACCGTTTCACAATAAGCAACCGGCCGACGATGTAATAACGGTGTCAAACATCAACAACCGGCCGACGGTGCAATAACCGCTTCCGTACATGTATGGTGGACTATCATGATTACAAATAAAATTCAACCAATCAAAAGAAATTAAGACCATTTACATCCTTTTTTGAATTTGTTATGAAGTATTGTGAGTAATCGTATGCCGTCTCTTCAATGATCTGACTGGTGGTTAATATTTCATCGTCTTTCTTCTCTTCTTCTGCCATACTTTCTCTTTAAAAATTTTCTGTTACTACGGTATTCTAGGATAGTATAAAAATGAAGATGAATGAATACATGGTTAGAATGTGACAATAGCGAGGTTTCGCAAATTCACGAAATATGAAAACGAAAATGGATACGTCATAAATTCTTGTAACGTAATGAGTAGAACACCTTGAATATCTGTCAACAGCTGGTCAGTAAATATGACAATCATCAACATTTCGTACGTAGAAAACTTTTATAAAATTTGAAGTGTGACGTATCCATTTTCGTTATCGTATTTCAAACCACACTATTGTAAGGCCCATATAAAAATTATTATTATCACAGCACCCATCACTTTTGGGGATAATCGCACACGGTTGTCTTTGCCGATAGACAACATAACATGACACACAGTTAACCGTACCGACAGCTTCAATCAAAATTTGTGTGACATCATTTATGGATCCCCACCCTGCCCCTAAAAATAGACACACTAATTGACCAATCAGAGAGCCTTATTCTTATATGCAAGGGTTTGGACCATGTTGGTTGTCTTGTTGTTGTGTGGAGGCCTCGCCTAGCTAGGCCTATATAGATACCAAACTCCCACCTACATTTCGTCCATCTAACCTACTTACAACAATACACATAAAATCAATACTTTTCACATAATTTGGCTAGAATTTAGCAGTCAAGTCATATGACCATGATATGACCAGGAAGTTTTTTTCCAACTCCCTGATATGACCTACCACCAGCAACTTTCAATTTGTTTACGGAAATAAAATTTAAAATAAATGTTCTTAAAATTCAGAGCTTACATACATTTTATAAAAGTTTAACTATATATTAAAATATTGTAATATATTAGTATATTCTTACTTATATTTAGTAAAATATTATTGTAATAAACGTAAAAAACATGCTATCTTAATATTTTTTTTAAATACTCTAATTGGACAAGGTTGTATTATGAGGGGATTTCCGACGAATTTGTAATTTTGGACGGTGTTTCCCCAGCCTGGCATCCAGCAGCAGAGCAAGTAAGAAGCGGGGAGTAAAGGTAGGTCGCTAAAGTTCCTTTATTTTGGTATTGTGAGATTTATAATATGCATATATATAATTATAAGATTGTAGTAGTAATACTATTAAACTCGTATAGACATTTGATCGTAGTGACACGGTTTTTGAAAAGTGAGATTATTACACACAACGAAGTAGCAACTTTTACTAGGCCTAGCCTACTTTCCGCCGAGTAATTCAGGAAGTTTGACCTAGGTGCATGTGGAACGAATCGACCTAGACAACACAATTGTTTGCCTAGCCCTAATATTTAGAGATTAGTTTTTTAAGCTGAAAAAGTGTAGTTGGAAAATGTTGGCGCTAATATGCTTTCGTACGCCAACCTTAAATGAGAAGTTAAGGTTTAGGGTTTGCATATTTAAGGTTGGCGTACGAAAGCACATTAGCGCCGAAAATGTTTCATTTTCATATTTTTGGATGAAGGTAACGGCAAGGTCGACTGTGCATCATTTTTTTTCTATCACCACGGTCAACCGTGCATGATTTATCGAATGTGGCTAAAGGCACTGTCGGTTGACTCTACTCTCTGCTTTGTCTTCTCTTTAATAAACTAATAAAGTGTGTTATTTTAATTATAATTTTAAAGTACAGTATCACCGTAAACATTAACCAGGAAAAGTGCAGTACGAGGGATGTGTTCTGGTGACTTGACGATCGGTCTGTGTGAGCCAAGACCTGGTTACACTTCAGGACCTCCAATGTAAATTTTTGGTTGCCTTGGCCCGTCGAGTAACCAATCCTGTGAGCCCTGATGTATCAGTACAATGACCGTGCTGATAGAAACAAAAGTGAATAGACGCACATTGACCGTGCAACAGGCACGTTTGACTGTGAAGATAGTCACTTCCGTATTTTTACTATTTTTTTCAGTAATGATGGAGGATTATAAGAAAGAAGCAGAGAAGTGGGTGGAATCACCAGGAACTACATTTATTCTTAGTAAAGTGAACGAAGAAGAAAGAGAACTTGAATTTCATGGAAAATTAGAATCAAATTCTTCAATTAACTTTAAAATAACATATCCCAGTACTGATAATCTCGAACACTTTGTAAGTATTTTTGGAATTTAACAGTGAAGTGTAAAATAAATTTATAGATTTTCCACTACCACATGCATAGTTCTGACGAGGGCTTCTGAAGATTTCGACCAATATACTTTAATACGCCTTTTCCATGAAACTTTGCAAATCAACGGTGTGTAACCAACAGAAATAACATCTTTTATGACAGCATGTTACTTAAAAAGTCATGGATGTGGATATTTCTTTTGGCAAAATATTTTAAAAAGACCTGAAAAAGGCGTATTATTCTCTCAATCTCATTCCATGAGGACTCTGTCAAAGTATATTGATTGCAGACCTCCCTACGCATTTGCTGTAAGTCTTACGCTTTCCAATCAAATCTTACGGTAAGCTCTATCCTAAAATTTGAGTAAATTTTGTTTCTGGTTCAATTTCTAATGGATTTTAGTAGGCCTAAAACTAACATCCGTGCTAAAGTACTTCTCCCTATGAGATCGACTAAAACTGAAAATCAGTTAATCACTCTACCCACTTTAGCAAGCAGGGGCGCAACCAGGATGGAATGAAAGGGGGGGGGGGGGGTCAGCAGTGGTAGCGCCAGGATTTGCCCGGGTGGACGTGGTTGCCGGTTTGGTTTTGATGAGCAAAAAGAAAAAAAAATAACATTTCCTCGTTTTTTTTTATTGAAATAGATTATGGGAAGTCGACTTTCAGTCTGCATTATTAACGATCTGGTTCACTTATAACTTTTATACTAGAAAAATGTTTTCTTTTCTCAAAATTTTAGGGGCGAGGGGTCTCAACCCCCCTCCCTCTGGCTGTGCCCCTGTCAAGGTGCATAACCTCTGTGCCTGTTATTGCATACTACTTATCTGAAATATCAAGAAAAACTTTGTAGTTTGACTGCAAAAATAAGTAAAATGCAGGCATTCTCAACTTTGACAGCATTTTAAATGAATAATGTCCTTTTACTTTGGAGGCATTGAACTTTGTAGTAGGCCTGTGTTTAAAAATGTTTGGATACTTTACTGTTTATAGTTTTACATTCTTATTCAAGGAATAAGAATGTATAGTACATGTATTTATTGTATATTAACATATGCAAGGGCATCGGATACAAGATTGAGTGAAGGAGGGTCGCATTTTTAATGGTGTGGTAGACGCCTTAACGGTTTAAAATTTGACAAGCATGTTTTTTTCAAATACCCCCTTTATAATTGCCTGAAACCTGTCTCTATTTAATTTTTCTTTTTTTGGCGGAGGGGATTTTAAAGGGACACACATGTTGGCATACGATGATATTAGGGAGAAAGAAATTTGATGCCTTTAATAAGTATTTTAATCTATCTTTCAATTAAACTACTCTACCTGATGGCTCCCTGCTCCAACCCATTGCTTTTACCCCCAGCTCACTTTCAGTGTTCTCCCAACTGACAAACAGGTTTTATACATGTCCTTGAAAGTACAGTGAGACCTATTTTTTACGTACCCTGATTTTACGTTCCCTGGATATTACGTACGCATACAATGATTGATGACATCATCGTTTTAGAGCTATTTTTATCATCACAAAGTGATTTGACAAAAATAATTTTTTGGGGGAAAATTATATTTTTATATCAAAAATTTTATTTCATTCTAAACATTCAAATAATCTAACAAAAATAATGTGTTTTAATCAATGAATTCAAGTCATTTAAAGTCATTTTATATCGATCAAAAGATCCTTGAAAGTACTGGAAATGCATGATTGCTTTTCCAGTACTTTCAAGGATCCTTTGATCGTTATAAAATGGAAACTCCTGGAATATGCTAATTGTCCTTGAATGTCCTGGAAATTTCATGATGTTGCAATTTAGGTGAGGTAAAACATATAATAGCTGTTTTCATAAAACTCCAATGGTTCATTTTTATTTTTTTGAACCACGCATGGCAAGACCCTTGATTGAGTGCCCTTCAAATTTAGAAAATATGACCTGGAATGTCCTTGAAATGTCCTTGAATTTTACTTGTTTTAAGGTGTATGAACCCTGGAAAACTTCATACTGGTAAATTGTTGAGAAAATATGAATAGTCAGGCATGGCTTTTGGGTTGGTTCTAAATTATATCATAATTATTTTTCAGTAAACAAAATTTTTACAGGTAAATTTGATGGCCAAATCCATACTCGAGAGAACACTGTAATTACGTTTTGCCCGAACTTACTCTTTGGGATTTTCTCAAGGTTGACAGATACAGTATGTGATTGAAACATTGAGAGCCTTACTATTTATTTTCAGAAAAACACATGTGGTATAATGCAAGATTTATTCTGTAGATTAATTATGCTATAGGCTGTGTTTCAAGTTCAAGTTCGTCGACTGCTATGTTCAAACAAGCTCTGAAGGCACATCTGTTTCTTGTTGCTCAAGGAAATTAATTTATATTCAATTAATATTAATTTTGGTTCTTTAATTAGATGCCCACAAAACTGAGAACACCTGTGAGTTATGTACTAGCCGGTCTTTGCACCTTAAATTGCTGTTAAACGAAAGCAGTAATGTGGGTTTTGGTCATTTTTCTGGTAGCCTTAGATTTAAAGGATAAGCTTTGTCATGGTTTTCACTAGCACCTTGAGCACTTTAGTGGAGATGTGCGCTCAGTAAATATTATTATTATTGTTATTGTGATTGTTATTGTTATGGTTATTTTTATTGTTATTGTTATTATTATTTCCGCAAGATTTTCAGATTATCCAATAAAATATCATCCAATCATAAAAAAATTGCAACTGTGCAAACTCAATGCAGACCATAATTGCATTTTGAGTCTACTAACTTTCAGTGACTTTTTGGTGATTTTCCCTTTCCACACGGGCACCCTAGTGCAACCATGGTGAAATTATTGTAAAACCAAGATCAAGGTTGACCACATGTCGAAAGTAAAGAATTATTGCATTTAGGTGAATTATCAGATAATTATCGGAATAGAATCGGGTAATTATTGGATAATTTTATTACGTTAAAATAGGTTAAACGCCTGTTTCTGCAGCACTTTTATTGGATGATTTATATTATGATGATTTATCGGATAATTTTTTAATGCAGAAACACAGCCATAGATATAATAACAATATTCATTACTTCTATAAAAAGTTTAACTGTAATTTCTTACTAATTTGTTTCAGTAAGGTTTTCTTAATAATTGTTTTTTTTTTGTTTTATTTTGCAGACTGTGTCGAGTGAGGATGACGATGTTAGTTTACGTCTTTTCGAAGTTAATGATATTTTGGCAGTAAAAAAGAGCAGAACATTATCTGAGATTCTCAACATAGTTCAAGTTAATCTCTGTCCTGTACGTTAATATTAGTTATCTCTTTGTCAGAAACACCTCTATTAGAAACAATTAATAAATTAAGAGTTATATATATATATATATATTTCGGTATATTTTATTAACTCACAAATTACATATTTGGCAGCACATAGCTGAATTGCATATGTATTACAAAACAGTTTACAAAAGTATTAAAAAAAATATTGCACACTACACACATGGATAACTGCAACTTGCTGAATAACATTATGTACGTATTACAATACACTGAAAACTATACACATGAAAAATGAATTAAAAAATAACCCAACAAAAATTTCAGTTACATATAAAATACACAAATATAGGTCATTAAAATAAATTATTGTTTGTTTAAAAGATCAATCATGAATGAAAGGAGCTGGACTGCATTGGAAATGTTTTGTTTTACAACTATTAGCTTTTCGCGTATGCATAAGGGTCATGCAGGACTTGAACTGAGGGGCAGGGAACCAAGTGGAGAATTGACTAGAGGCAAATGCCTTTGAGGCAAAGCTCTTGCAAATATGCAACAGGGGCGGATCCAGGATCCACTGAAAGGGGCGGGGGGCCACTTCCAGATCCGGGTGGGCGTGGTTGTTCGTTTTATTCAAAATTGTGCAAAAAAATATACTTTTTGGTTTCAAAAGGGAGGTCCGGGTCTGTTGGGCGCCCACCTTGGATCCGCGCCTGTGCAATCTTCTAATGTGAAGTGGTTCAATTTGTAATATAGCAAGGGATTCTGAGTAAGATTGACACTCCTTGCCCAACACAATTCTACAAACACGTTTCTGGATTTTTTCCACCTGATTCTGCATGAAAAGGAGAGTTGAAAGGAGAACAGAAGAACAGGTACGAGGGTCGGCAGTTAAGAATTAACCAACTGAGCTAAATGCGTCTCCCTATTGTGTTTAACAGGAAAATGCAGCAAAAACAAAGAACGATTTTGAAGAAGATGATTTAGATGATTCTGGAGCGGAATCTAATGAAGAATCTGAAGATGAGTATAATAGCTTTGTAGATGAAGATGTAGAAAGAGTAACTACAAATCCTCATGAAAGGTTTGTCCCTTTTAATTGGAATTGCAGTTGTATTGTGTTTTGTGCATACTGCCATCTATAGGAGGATGTAGACACTATGTACCCAGATTTTTCATTCTGGAAGAGTGAATATTGAAATTGTAATATCAATCGCATACAGTTGAACCTCCCTGTGCGGACACCTCCCACAACGGACTTTAATTCAAAGACCTGTTTGTTCTTCTTATCTAATTAGTGCATTTGGTACATCTCATAAATGGACACCTCCCTTTAGTGGATGCCGACACTTTTTGTCTTAAAATTTCATTTTTTTATATGTTTATTTACCTCCCATAAGCAGACATCCCAGAAAATTTTGTGATTTTACTGTACAAGGAGTACCAATTTTCTATACCAAATTGTCCTTGTACTGTAATGACTGAGAATCAAGTTACTGAACCAATCTTAAAAATGATAATGGACACGTTTCCTAGACCCGAGGATGTCCGCTTACGGGAAGTTCACCTGTAATACTATACAAATACAGCCCTACTGTAGCAGCAGTAGGATGTAGAATTTACTGAATGCGGTGGGTAGCTAGTTGGTAGAATTTGTGATAAACAAACCTAAATAAATATTGTATTAGGTTTAGTGTGTACTACCATACCTCCTACCATGCCTTCCATGTTAGATATTCTTAATTATCCATTGTAAACTGTATTTTGTATTTATTGTATGTCCAGGACTTCTGGCTTATGAGTCATAGAGCACTGTCTCGTTAGAAGTCCCATAACATTTTGTTAAATAAATGAATGAATGAAACAAATTGAGGTCTTATCATTGTATAGGGCCTACTACTCTCTGACAGAAATGACTTGCTCATTGCTGAAACAGCAGGTATTGTGGTAGTGCACAGGGCCTACTATATTTTTTACGGTAACCCACAAGTACATTACGCCTGTTGAGAAGTGGGGGCACACCCCACAGGTTAGAGTAGGTCTGTTGCATGTTGTACATATTTGAACAGATTAAAGCCTCTAAGGATCTGTAGTCTATAGTATACAAATATTGACTGGGTTTAAGTTCATGGTTCAAAGTATATCCCTTATGACCTGAAGTCTACATGGCAATAAACTTTGCCTAATGGACATGGCACAGTTTAAATAATAATAATAATAATAATAATAGTAATAATAATAGTAATAATAATAATAGTAATATTAATAATAATAATATTTTTATTATTCTGGATTTATGAAGCGCCTAATGTTGTTGAACCTCTAAGCACTGTGGACTAGATGTTACACATTCATATAACTTTCTACTCCCTAAGGGTCCCGTCTAATTAATCATGGTCTATACTATAAAATATCGACTGGTTGACTGTCCAAATTTTTAACCCTTCTGATCTAAAGTCTACATTGTAATTGACTATAGCTATGGACTGGACATAGGACAGCTTCTAATTAACCTTAGTCTACAGTATACAAAGATTGACTGGGTTAAATGGCATGGTTCAAATTATAGCCTAGGGTGATCTGGAGACAGTACTAAATAGTACTAGCAATAGTAAATATGGGGCTGCGCTGGGGAGATAGAGCGCCCTGCGGGGGAACTTTGCCAATCCTACATACAATAGAAAAATAAAAAATAAAATAATTGAAAATGTAATTTTATTTTGTACATAGTATTATGATTCCAGATGATGAACATAGAGCGTCCTGCAGGGGAACTTTGCCAATCCTCCATACAATATAAAAAATAAAAAATACAATTTAAAATGTAATTTTATTTTGTACACAGTATTACGATTCCAGATGATGAAGATGATGTGAAACTTAATATGAAATACAGTGGATCAACACGACCCTCCATGGCAGTATCACGTCTAATGACAGGTAAACCCATAGATTTAAACCCTTTCACTGCGTTTCCCCAGTACTAGTCGGGATAATAAAATGTCGTTACAAGGCCTGCCCCCGGTACTACCGGGGGTATGATAAATTGTTATTTTAAGGTACTTATCTATTGCTAAACATGCCCTCTTTAGTTTTTATACTATCCACGACAAATTTCCAATTTAAAAATAAAATGCATTCCACAGAATATGCGCCCTCTATAGTTTTTATGAAAAATTCATTTTTTTTTCATGATTTTATTTTGTGCCTCTTTCGTTATAAAATGACGAAAATCGTTAAAACTTTTGATATTTTTATTCATAGTATGTGTTTGCATTATAATCCAGTGTAAAAAATGTATCCAATAAACATTTCT
>JAOTQE010039795.1:0-10018 GCA_025631205.1 Nesometra sesokonis
TTGAAATAAGATTACAATCGAACAAATTAAAACATTTAAACAAAAACAAAAGATCAAGATACAAACGTTTAGTAGACGGATCTGTAACATTTAAACTTTTGTTCAGAGTGTAAATTAATGCATCGTCCAATGATATGTTATTACGACGAGGCCAAATGTTTCAGGACTGATGAAGCGCAAAAACCTAGTTTTCCAAGTTTTTATGATTGTCATAGAGTCTTCATTTTTATTTTACCACTTGCATTTATCCGATGTGTTTCATGTCACAACCTCAGTTTCTGTAACAGCAGGTTAATACAGTTACGTGATTTGTGCGAGCTGTATGATCGAGCGGTTAAGGCAGAAGAACTTTGAGCTATAGCAATAACAACAGCATGGGTTTGAGGTCCGCTCGCACCATGGTGCCTACTGGTGGTAGAACAAGTCTTCTCGGATAAAGATTATAAGCCGTAGACCCGGTGTAATGGTCCATACATCCCATGCCGTGTACAGATGATGAGCGCCTGTATCGGGCAGCAGGACATGACGTGAACCTTAGGAGCGTAGAAAGTCATATCAATGTGTAACATCTGGTCCACAGCGTCTTGAGACTCTACTGTATAAAGCGCTATATAATTACATTGCATTAAATTCCTCTTCATTTTAATTCTTGATAGATCCTCTGATCTTGATAGATTCTTGAATTTTGGTTTCCTATGATGCTTGACACATGGTGCTGTAATGTTTGTCTTTTATTATACAGCACCAATTTGCCATATGAAGGTTGGTATACTGTATAAGCAAAACATAACACTGTTCTTGTGAGGACCTCAAATTTATATTTTATTTTTATTTTCTTTAATTTTAGGCAGGCGGAGTGAACGTGGTTTACAACAGTCCTAAACTCATTGATCTGTCAGATTCAACTTTTAACGACACATTCATTGTCGACCTTCCGCCCGTTGGTGTCATTGATGGTTCTGTGCACGTTGGATTGTCAGCAACAGGTAGAAACAATGTAAATTATTGGAAGTATATGACATATCGTGAATTTTTAGCAATTACAGCGGCAATTTTTTATACATTGAACTTACACAAACGAAGATCTTAAGGAAGCTATTGAGAATAGTTTGCTAATGGGAATTGAGACCGAACAAAGTGATAGAAAGATGCATGACAGACTATGTAGGCCGAGAATGCTTGTTATTTAAACGTGTGTTTTAAGAAACACTCCTAAAAATATATCATTTTGTGGGGCGCTTATTTGTTGTTTTATTTCAACGTTTGTTATTATAACAAACTACTTTAAAAGTTGCTTGAAGCTCGCCAAAGATTGAATATACCTTAAAATTATATAAAGCAGAACGATGCAAACATGCATGTGCGAGTATGTGTATTGGTAGCGTTGCTCCATTGTATTAAATGCCAGGTGTGCGGACCGTTGGCACTATGAAAAATGGTGCCGGGCTGGTTATAGAAACACTACAATAAGTAATCAATGATGTAACATAAAATATTGTATGTTATAAAAAATAACTCCGAAATTCAAATAACAATATTCTAACCTGTCTAATGTGTGACTCAATCTACAAAAGAAAAACTCGTCCAGGTATCCGGAGGTAGTGGCCGGTATTTTTTTTTTATATTTATGTCATTAAAAATATGATTATTTTAATATTAATAATTCCCAAGATTGTAATATTGGTTCTAGGAGATATAATGGGACCAACCATAAACGGACTGGATGAACTGATAAAAATGCCATATGGATGCGGTGAGCAGAATATGTTAACCTTTGCTCCAGATGTGTTCATCTATGGCTACCTTACTAACACTGGACAGAACAATCCCGAGATAATGGAACAGGCACTGAACTTTATGAAAACTGGTAAATATTGATTGTGTCTTTCAGTTTAATAAAGTTGTAGATGATGTGAAATATAAGTTCCAATGGTAATAATAAGTACACTCAGGCATCCTGAGTTTCCAAAAATAAGTTGGATTAACTCAATTATTACCACATCGTGATTACCAAAAACCGTAATGTGTCATGTTTCTCTCACTCTATTCTGCCGAACTGGCGCGGCTATAGGCACCTAGACTTCAGAGTCATTTTCATGCAAAACAGGGCAGGTTATTACCCACTCACAAATTGTAAGAGCTCAGTGTAGTAAACACGTTTACAAGTTTTAGAAACTTAATAAGGACGAAAATTAAGGAGAGTTTTTTAATAGTATTCAGTCAACTCTCACGCAACCTTACTTTTAACACTATGATGTTTAGGAGAACACTGACCTCAAAATGAACTGGCATAAAACACGTCTCACTTTGCCACGATAACTTTTATTTACCGTTTATTTTATGTTATTATAATAGGCTACCAAACGCAGCTAAAATACCAACACAAAGATGGTTCCTTCAGTGCCTTTGGAGAGCGTGACCCGTCTGGCAGTACATGGTTATCAGCCTTTGTCATCAAGTCATTTATCCAGGCCCAGGATTTTATCTTCATTGACTTCAAGCTCGTGGAAAAGTCTATTGAATGGATCCTGCTTCAACAGAATGACGATGGATCATTCCCAGAACCTGGGAAAATATGCCACCGTGCTATGCAGGTAGGGACAAGATAGTCAATTCCAAAAACCGACCACCTTCAGATGGATTTCTGGACCCGCTATTGACCACCATTTGCACTCCAGTCTCCCCAACGTCGCGCATGTTCGTGGAAATCGGAGGTCGTACTTTGTTTCTTATTCCTTTCCGCACTAACTATTTCAGATCCTCCTTTTCAACCTATGCATTTCAACTATCTTACGACCTTGCTCTTGATCCTTCTGAAATTTCTACTACATACAACAAACTTGCTCTCGTTACTCATTACCACCCCTCTCCTCCTCACCTTTGTTACTTAATTATACTGTATATATTTCCATGAGTTCATAATCTTCGTATTTCGCATCTTTCCATTTTAAATCATGGCTACGACCCTGTTGATAATTACATTTTCAGGGAGGTGTGTCTGGTCCTGTTTCTCTTACTGCCTATGTGATGGTTGCTTTACAAGAGGCAAAGAATGGTAAATATTTGACACAGGTAAGTGGTCGTGTCTGTTGCATTTTTCTTTTGTGCTGCCAAACTGACATTCCACTATTATAATATGAATAACCATTTATACGACACATTTTGCCAAAGGTATTAATTAAACTTTCAAGAAGCGAGCAAATAGGCATGAACCCAAACTAACCTTAATCTATTAGTAACAATGCATCACTAATATAAAAATAACAATGAATTAAAATGCATATATATTTGACCATTGTGAAGTTATTTATTTATATTTAATTGTTTAGTTTTAAATTTGTTTTATGGATTTTTTTCTTTCTAGCAAAGTAATTTAAACAGATGAAATATTTAGTTATCACCTCCAATTATGTCAATCACAAAATATATTTTATAACAATAAAGCTGTAATTCTAGTTTGTTTATAAATTTGATTTAACATCAAGCAACCATCTACTGAAAGAATTGGAATTACGCATGCCAGGGATCTGTTTATCGTAATTCCTCGGCGTTTGGGAAAGTTAACCCTGACAAATACCGATTGTCAGAATTGGTTGACTTGACTTTAAGATTAATTCAATATTGTTAAAGAAAATACAAATTTCTGTATAAACAATATAGGTAAGGAATGTAAAGAAGTAATACATTTATTGAGATCAAAATTAGAAGTTCTCATCTAAAGAAAAAAAAAACAATGATGATGGAACCTGGCCTACAACAATAATATAAAAATAATAATAACATTAATGATGATGATGATGATGATAAAGACGATGACGACGATGACGACTACTACGACAACAAAAATAAGCTTACGGGATTAATGACATTTTAAACTTCAAATTGATTTTGCATTGAAACATCTAAATTATTTCATAGATTTGGACCAGCAACGGAAACAGGATTAATTTTTACTAAATTCGATTAAATGGAACATATACATAACAGCGTGTTAGATAACAAGAATGTGTTTTTGGCATATTCATCAATAATTGGCATGACAAGAGGTCGCTTTCAACCTGATAATAATTTAGTCGTTAACCTCTTCAACTTTTTGGATCGCCTAATAATTCAGATGGTGTTTGAAATCGGCACTACAAAATAAAAGCCAACATGAAAACAGGCTTTAGGGGGACTGGTATAATCTTGATTTTATATTAGATTGATTTGTGACACATAATTATTATTTATAATTTTGGAAATGTAATACCCTGGTTACTAGCATAAACGTAGCTTAAAGTTAAAATTGTTTGACATTTCTTTCTAAAGTAACCTCTGACTGACTTATTCATGTTTTATTTCAGACAACTATAGGTGAACTGGGCACGTCCGTAGATCGTGCTGGTGCTTACATCGAGACTCAATTCAACAGTTTTAAAACCGACCCTTACGTACTGGCCATCACGACCTATGCTCTTACTTTAAGTGGACGTCCAAGCAAAGACATATTCTTTAATGCATTTGAAGCTCTTGCCATTGATAAAGGTATATCAATTTTTACAATGTATTTTTACTCATCTTAAAGACCCATTGCTTTAAAAACCATACTTTCTTTAAAAAATTGCAATTTGTGAGTAGATTATATTTAACTATATTTATAAATATAAAACCGATTATTTTTTTTTCAATCGTAATTATTTTAGTTTTCGTCTCGTTTACATTCAGATCCACTTTTCTTGCGCGCCAAACACTAGTCGTCCTAATTTTTTTCATCCATTTGCATTTGGTTGGTGGAATCAATACTAGATTTTCTGTCAAACCCATCTTCTAGCTTTGATGTTAATTTCCAACTAATAGTTCTGTGTTCTTTCTTGTTGGCCATTGTCTGTGACTGTTAGGAACAGATATCCAGACATGGAGCATCTCTGTTCCCCCCGGTCGGAGAAGACTGCCCCGCCGTCGGGGAAGATTGACCACTTTCGTCGTCGGGGAAAAGAAAAATAAAAATATTGTATTAGTGACCCCAAAAATTGGAAATACACATAAAACGGGCCAAAAAGGGGCAAATAACGTTTTTTTTTGCTCATCAAAACCAAACGGGTAACCACGCCCACCCGGACTTCCCTCCCGGGTCGGGAGCATGGCCCCCCCCCCCCCGTCGGGCAAATCCTGGCGCCACCACTGTCTCTGTTTCGTGTTTGATTGCGTTTACTTCCTTTTGCAACTGCACATTTACATTTCATATATTATCTTCATAAGATGCTTTTCTGGAAAAAGCTTGTATGCTCTAAATTTCTTAAAAAGGCTATTTTAAGATGAATTGACTGAAACACAATTCCAAACTCTGTAAAATCGAGATGGCGTTGAATGTCATTCTAATGACTGTTGATTATTTCTTAGTGTAAATATTAGTTTCACTGTGTTTCATTCGTTTACAAATGATCCTTCCGGTTCTTGTCACATAATCGTGTTCTAAAATGGCAAGGCAATCCCAGTTTATAAGGCTAGTGTTTGCATGGGCGGATTTAAAGGTACCGGACCGGACATCTAAAGACCAAATTTTTCCGGGGAGCATGCCCCGGACCGTCTAACTTTGATTCTCTATCGCCCCATCCTCCCACTTTTCTAAAAGTCTGCATTTGTCCCTGAATTAATATTGTCAACATTAGGAAAAAACATTTGGAGACAACTATTATTCATAGACCTAGAAAGGATGAAGTGTAAATAATTAAACCTACATAATTTAACATTTTGTTAGATGGTATGAAACACTGGAGCCTTCAAGATCCTTCAGTAGAGCCAATGACTCATATTTGGGTCCCACCGTATCCTAAACCACTGTCGTCTGATGTAGAAATGACAGGCTATGGTCTTCTTGTTTATCTGGCACGTTATGACATTTTAGGAGGGTTGTCCATTTCAAAATGGTTGACTGCAAAACGGAGCGAAACTGGTGGATTCTCATCAACACAGGTATATTGTTTTGTCTTTTTAAATTTTACTTTGCAAAATAAAATACTAAAAATTTGAGATTGAAAATGCATGGGAAAAACAGACAACACATACTGATAGATGAAAATGCTTTGTATCAGTAGGAATTTGAGTTAATCTGTGGAAGTACAGATTTGAGGATCATCCTTTCTATAAGGAGAGGTTTAAACTGACAGTCAAGAAGTGGGCTTTCAGGATTTGATATTCTGTTCAGTTTATAGGGGACTGTCTAGATTTAATAGACATTACACTGGAAGTTTTGATTTCGATAAGAAATAGGCCTATACAATTTTGAAATGATGTGAAAATAATGGACAACATAAAATGTGCATATAAAAGAAAACAACATACAGTATAAAAGAAGAAAAATGTAAAGAAAATGTTTAACCCACATTAAAGCAATAGATTTTAAGAGACACAACATGTTTAGTTTCAGTACTCATATTATACCTATTTTGTTTTTTTCTACAAGGACACCGTCATAGCCTTGCAAGCCCTCTCAAGCTATGCCGGTAAGGTGACTCAAAATAGAGGGGTGGTTATAGTAGGTGTAACAGCAACAGACGACCCAGATTACCGACATGCTCTCATCGTTAACGGTGGCAATGCTTTTGTATCCCAGCAGCTTGAGGTATTCAGCATGGCATTTTTTTTAAAATAATAACTTCAATATTAACTAGCTAGTAAGCATAGCCTGACAAATTTGAATTTGTTACGATTGTAGGCGCTAGCCTGGTTTTAAATTAATAATTAAATATATTAAAACATCGGATGCCTTTTTTTGGGATCTTTAGACCCAGAAATTCACCATTAAATAATATTTTTCACTATCTTCTTGGAAGGTTTAAATACAACATTTTTTATGAAAGCCTGGCGCTCACGTCACACCTACTGCAGTAGACCTACCAAATCGCAATCAAGAAATGACATTTCGGAAAGCATAGTATAGAATACAGCTTCACGATTTATCGCAACTTCTATTAAGCGACGTATCTCCCTCCTGAGAAAGCTTCATTGGTTTCCTCAAATTCAGACCTATCTTCAGTATTTTATCTATTTTCAAAAGACTCCATATAATTTCTGCCCAAAGTTCACCTCTGATGTTATTCAAACTTATGGCATAATGGAAAAGAGAGTACAGATTTTCTACGCTCTGTTCTGTTCATTCTGTTCAACCTACAAATAAGATTTACGGAAATCGTTCTTTCTTTTTCCATAGGCTTTAGTTTTTCAATGTATATATCAATAAATATCAAACAGCAAACTTTATTAATGCACTTGAATCCATTTTAAAAACCCACTTTTTGCAACATTACCTATGTTTCATTCCTGGCTGTTTACTTCTAATGTAAAGGGCGTTGAGACTGCAGTTATATAAGAAGATGCCTTTCCGATAAAGACACGATAAACCGACAATCCAGGTTTGCAGTAAAGGCTTATGTGTATGTTAAAGACGCGGTGAAGAGAAGTATTCCAGTTTACTAACAGATGATCACCAGAAGGTCCATTGAGAATATTTATTTGAACCTCATTGGTTATTCAAGTAACAAAGGCTGGTAATATTTCTTCTATCCATTCACACACCCGATCATTTATTTATATTAATTATTATTTTTGATATATAGATTCCTGTATCTTCAGGCTCAGTTGGCATTTTGGCATCTGGCAGCGGTTCATGTCTTGTGCAGTTTTCTACCTCATACAACATGGACAAGGTTGATCAAGTCCCAGCATTTGATTTAACAGTCACATTGATGGACAAGGACATCCACAACATCCAAGTTGAAGTATGTGCAAAGTAAGTGATATATTGGTTTGTGTAATGTAATGTAACGATAAATGAGGCTAGTCATGGCAAAACCACCAAGTTGTTGCACATGAAGTTATTGAGAAATAAGTAAATAAACAACAGGAAATATAAACAAATACAAAGGAATTGTTTGTATATTTTGTCCAATAACTTCAGTTATAGGTGTCTAATTTTTATAATTTACCCCTCATTTTAAAGCTTACGAAATGTGTAACATGGCGAAAACAAAAACTGAATTTTCAATTTTCCTACAACTTGATGGTTTTGCCGTGACATGCTTCAAATGTGTAATGCCTTGACCGTTTTAAGGGTAATTAGAAATTTCTATGAGAAGTTCTTCAATTACTGCTTCCATAATTCAACCGATGCTTTACCTAAAATATCGAATGACAGTGAATTCCATATCATAGGTCTTGAAACGAGATGATGGAATTACGATTGTCGATATACTTGTCGATCTAAATAACCGAGAACATTATTTCTGAAGGCGACTTCTAAAGAGAAAGCAGTTTATTTATTAACAAGGACAAGATCACGGGAATTTGGTTAATAGTTTTTTGTTCAAAAACTCTATTATCGAGACAATCGAACTCTGAAATTCCCTTCCTCTGGATATTTGTTCCCAACGAAATCTTACTTAATATAAACCTAAACTTTTAAAATAGTATTGTAAGAAATGGTTAAATTATTTTGGTGATTGTCGTTTTGTCGGCATTTTCTTTACGTTTTCACGTACGGTTACCGAATTTTCAAAAGAATCGCTATTTCCTACCGTTACGTTGTTTATAATAATTCTTTTGCTTTTAATTGTTTTTCAAAATGTCATCGTTATTTATAATGCAGAATAAAACTAAAAATCGTCAGTAACTGTAACTTTAGACGTTGCAATTTGTTAATCACTCCTCGCATGCTTGTCGGATTTCTTTATGTGCTTTTCTGTACACGGGCATAGCATACCGTAGTTAGAACTATGTCACTAATAATAGACGAAATGACGCTTTTCTTCCTTAGGTACCTTAAGAAGCAACATAGTGGAATGTCCATCATGGATATTGGTGTACCATCCGGCTTTACTGTGGATGAGGACAAGATCAAACTTGAACTATTGAATATTCCCGACCTGCAGAAGTATGAGCTTAAGAAGAGATCAGCCATTCTGTACCTTGACAGGGTAAGAAAGGACTATGTATATGCGATATATTTCTTGTGATGCGATGCATTTCTCATGATGGTCATAGTCCAGCATTCAATTAACTCCTGCTGTATATTTTCCATTAATGCCGTCTAATATCTTCTTGTTACGTCATTGATTACCTCCCATAGTACCAACAATTGCTGTCTCCACGTACATTGAGCCCTCCAACATTATCCTAATGTCACAGAAAGGTCACATTCGACAATTTCAAATATGAATTTTGGTTAGATTTAAGGACAATTAGACAACTGGTACAATATGTCTTTTTGCATAAGTCGAGTTTCATAATTTTGATGATGCTGTGTGATCCTTTTAAACCTAGTTCTTTAAAAGATTATTTCATATAAAGGAAACAGCGTTTTTAACGCAATGATCGCTTCCTGTGTGTGTGGTTGCCAGACGCGACGAAAGTTTTCTGCACGTCGGTCGAAGGTTTTTTTTTTAGTAATTAAACAGGAAAATCACTAAAAAACCGTCGGGCGATGAGTAGCAGACTGTCATCGCGTCTTTCTGGCAACCACACACAGAGGGAGCAACGGTTTAGTCGTGCGACCGTCGCACGGCGCAGTGAGTACCGAGCTTTATGCCTATTGCTGCTAGTTGAAGTATTGTTTGGTTTAAGTCTTCAACCCGACATTAAAATTGCTACATGTCTTCATGTAAAGAAGCGCTAAATAAACAAGTTGAACTTATTATTAGTGTTGATATTGTGTAAAATTGTATTTCAGATTCCATCTGATTCCAGGACTTGCGCTAATATCTTTGCTTACAGATCAAACATTGTCTCAAACATCAAACCAAGCCCAGTCAGGGTCTACAACTACTATCAACCAGGTAAGTATATACGGAATTCTTCTCTTAAGCATTTCCTTCAGGAATATGGGTCATGAGTATTTACAAGGTTTATGAGAGTAAATAAATATATATATATATATATGTTAAACGTAACAGTAGAGAAAATCCGATTGTTACGTTTAACATATTTATCAAATTTGGCATTATATGGTCGTCTTCGTTTTTATGGGCTTGCCCAAATTCGTTCT
>JAOTQE010039806.1:5000-10018 GCA_025631205.1 Nesometra sesokonis
GTTCTTCTGTAAGGCGGTTATGGTACAGTATACCTGATAAGAAAGGCCTACACCATGGATCAACTCAAAGGAGCTCTTCGACGAATGGATCATGAATTCGAGAATTCCAAAAAGGAGCAAATTATATCGTTTTTAAGGGACCAATCAGAATTTAATCGTCGTTTAAATAGTTGCTTAAAGGAGGATGAGGATGACGATGTCAGCGACGCAAATCTTCTGTCTTCGATCAACAACACCAACTTACGTCTGCCTCTTGATTCGCTTTCCAGACCAAAAACAGCTTCTGTCTCTAGGAAATTCCAGGGAAACATCGTCGAACATGAAACCAATGGTAAATCTAAAATATCCCAGCGACCCAGGTCTAGTTATGGATACCACAGATCGCAACAGTTAAAGATGGAAAATGAATGTGACGGTGAAGCTTTCAGAAAAAGAGCAAATACAACTGAAATGAGTCGCATTGAAGAGGTTGATGCAATTTCTAATGCGAGCACAAGGAGTGTAACACCAGACTTGGAGGACATTGATGATACTGTCTTTACCTCTCCCCTGTCACCCAACGAGAGGAACTTGCATCCACAAATTCCAACTCAATATTACATACGACGTCGGGTTAAGTCATACTCTAGTGAACCAAACACTAAATTAAAACCTATAAAAGGCGATTTGAAACAGTTAAAATCTGCAGCTACTAAAGGAATATTTACTGGAAACACTAATAAAATATTACCATCACAAATAAAAAATACATCGGGTAATGATACCACGGATGTTGACGTCGATGAAGATGAAATTACAAACACTGACGACTCTGTATCAAACTCATTTGTAAGATCAAAATCAAGTTACGAAAATATTTCGTCTGAGGTGCAATCCCCCAAACGTAACCCACATGGGTTAGTCGCTATAGAACCGTTGCCCATTGAGGTGCAGACGATTGGGGTTCATGGTATCGCGATGGTAGAATGTGACGCGTCATTGTATAGAAAGATGAGGAACAAATCAGCCCCAAATCTTCGTCATACTGATCCCGGGGATTCGTTACGGGAATCATACAAAGTCTATCATCTACCGCCATTAGATAAAACACAAGTAGATACACTCAAGAACGGGGATGTCACACCAACAACAACTCAAGTAGCGGATTTAATTCGCTCATGAAGGCTTAGAGTACTAAAACACCTATAAAAGAAGACCGATTTGATATTGATCTGAAACCTCATTGTGACACAGACAATACCCTCTTTAACAAAAAGATTAAAAAGTTGCAACCAAACTTGGATTAGACCTACAGTAATTGCTTTTAAATGTATAATACATACCGAATGAAATACACGAAATCGTGGGATTCAATATTGTTATCAATTATGTCATCATTATGATTAATAGTATTTGGAGTATTTATGTATTATTACTTTAGATTGACCAATGGACCTTTCTTTGGAGGCCTAACTGTTTTTTTTAATCAATTGGATGAAAAGCCGATTGGAGTGTGATTCTTATAGATTGTAAAACAAAAATATATATGTGTATGTTCTCAGTCCTTAAAAGATTAAAATCAATGGATTTGAATTCATATGGGTCAGTGACAGCCACATCGACAAAGAATTATTTAGTACTATTTCATTGAGATATGAGCATTAACATAGTTAAGTTCCAAGCATACAAGAACATTTCGTTGTTTTTTTATGTACAGCGCTTAGAGGTTCAACAACATTGGGTGCTTTACAAATTTTATTATTTTAGTACTTTTATTATTTAGGGATTGTTGAAGTACTTCTGAGCTCAATGTTCAGTGTGTAGGAGTATACGTTGGATTGTTGAATCAATGAGTTGAACCGGTCTCAGAAACAAATCGGCATGGAACGTTTGATCTATATTACATTGAGATATCAGATTAACTAGTGTGTATTCATTATGTGTGGTGTTACAACATGAGTCGTGCTATACGCCATGTCATCGTTAGTGACCGACATCATGAGGCATAAATTGGTACGCGCGCGTTCGAAAAGGCGCGCGCGTAGCCATAGAATGTGGAGTCTCCTATTTGTTAATCGCTGCACGCGCGCGTTTCGCGTCTCTTTACGCGCTGATCTGCACGCGCGCTTAGCAGTTTGCACCTCTTCGTGCTGACATTGAAGACAACCATAATGCATGCAGAAAGATATAATTTAAAAACAGATTCTATGGTTTTGATGACCACAAAAAAATTGTGTTGTGGTTTGTTTGAGATGGTCTTTAATCTAAACAAGTAATGGTTTCGTCTTCAATAAATCAAACATTTACGTCAAAATTTAATTCAGATATGTAACATTTACTTTCGACAATCATTAGATAAACCAAATTGTTTCAAATTCCAAAGCATATTTTAATTGAAATTAAATCAACATACAATGTTACTGGATTGTGATGAGTATCACTTTTCCAACTGTTCTGTTAAATGAAAAAAAACATGTGTGCAACTCATTCAAATGATTCGATTAAAAGATGCAACACATTTTTACGTACAGTATAACACAACTCACTCCATTTTCAATATGTAAAATTTGGTTAATTTTGAATAAGAATTTGTTAGTTAATATTAGGCCTCCTAAAATAAGCCTAATCTTGGTGTTTCCAATGCCCGGGTGGGCGTGGTTGCCTGTTTGATGTTGACAAGCTGTTGTATTTTTATTTTTTTATTGTTAGGGTCATTTTTTGGGGAATATAATTTGGCGATAATAGTGGAGACGGGGGTGGGGGTGGGGGAGCTGCCCTCCACCTAAATCCGCCCCTGATAAATACTTCACATTCAAATTGATGTATTATATAATTACATTGTTTTCATGCTACTGTCTGGGCCGTAGCCAGAGTTGAAAAAACAGACGAGGTGAAATCTGGGGCCACGTAGGATTCCAGGACCTCTGTTGGAGGTCAGAAGACGAGTCCCACTTAAAAAGGCAAGTTTTGAAAATTTCAAACGAGGCGACCGCCTCGTGCTTGACTGTAGTTGATAGTTAAGACTTCTAACAAATTGGTAAACAATAAGTGTGTATTCATTTCCATGGTCTAAAGATACCGTACGCTATAGTCTTATTGCATTGGGTCAATACTTTCACAAGTTTCTTCATGTCGGTTAATTTACTTAAATCATTTAATAAATTAGGAATTATATCTTGAAGAAATAATGCAATCACCTGTATTAAGATAGAGGCTTATCCACTTAAAAGATTTGATTGGTCAGTGAAGCGCGTACATAATGACACCTTTTGTCTCATCGCGTGTGAAGATACCAATACGCTAAACTTAACGCATCCCGTGTCCATGGTAACGAAATATATATGAGTTTAGTTATGTAGCCAATAATTAATTAATTTGTATCACTTTGTCAATTTCTAGGACGGCGTTTAAAGAGGTATTAATAATTTATATCCAACGTTTTAATGCAAATAGTCAACATAATTTCAGACAATTCGATCTGTATGTATGTGAATTATAACATGATTTAGAAGACAAAGAGACTGAGTCATCACACGTTATAATTTCGCGTGACATTAACTCTATCCAATCATCGATGACACGTAAAACATAACCCCGACAACAAACACTCTGCATTATTACTCAATAATTTTTGTTGGTATTGAAATTTTCAATAACATTAAAATAATACCGAATTTATTGTGTTTTGTGCATTTGATAATGAATTGCATGCCACGTTGGCTGGCAACCACGTTGGTTTGTTATGTAACTATGACAATGATTTACAAAGTTATTATTTGTTAATCTACTGAAAAAAATAAAACATTGCGAAAAAATATCATGTTGTTGATTTTAGCTGAGATGATGAGCTCTAGAATTACCCATTTGATTAAGTTAATCTAATAATAATATTAATGGTGTGCATTTATATACGCGCCAGTATCCATCTAGAAGATGCTCATGGCGCTGTGGACCAGATGTTACACATTCTTATGACTGTCTACTCCCCTAAGGGTCACGTCATGGACCAGTACACCGGGGTAACCCCCTACTCGTCAAAAGATGTACGGTTCTTTAAAGTGCACATGTGCTGTTTGTGTACACGGGCGGTTAATATTCCTTATCCGAGAAGACTTGTGCCACCACCAGAACCATGGTGCGAGCGGGCCTCGAACTTGTGCTGTAATTTTCGAGTCGCACCTCCAATGGTGGCGCCAGCGCGGGAGGGGAGGGGGGTGGGGGGGTGGGGGGGGCGTGGCAAATCCTGGCGCCACCTGCACTGCTGCGCACCTCTGGATATAAACAAGAGGCACCAGTAATGAAAGTGTCTTGCGGTAGCATACTTATTCGAATGGAAGGGAATGAAAAACTAGCAAAACTCTGGAAAATACGATTAAACCGCATAAAAAATAATGCGAAGCATGCGTTAAAATTGAATGTGCACGCGCAGCAGTCAATTCAGGCCCGCAGTCAGGGGTTGCTGGGAGTTCGTACGAACCCCCCTTTTCAGCGAACCTCCCTTTGAAAAAAAAAACTCCCATCCCACCAATATCGAACCCTTTTCCTATTTTCGTATCTGTAGTCGGTATTACTGCACTCACACTATTCAAAATCATCATCCATATCAGTTATATTATAACTAATATGTAAAAAACACACTATAGAGTGCAGATAGGTTGCACCCCCGGCCCCCACAAGGGCGTTTCCCCTTGACCTTACCGGGGCCCTTAGGCGACCCCCTTTAGGAGTACCTGGTTAACGGACCTGCAATTAATGGCTTCGACTTGAGTCTCGGGACCAATATAAACCTAGAAACCTGATATCCTTCTCAGCGGCTGATTTACGTTTACGAACAGAGTCATGACAGTTAAAATGCAGAATCTGCAGGGGCGGATCCAGCGAAGCTAGAAAGAGGGTGTCCGACGCCTAGTGGGGAATCCCAGGGATTAACAGGAAAATGATAACAATATGCGTGGGTCCAGGGCCCACCTAGGGCCTGGGAAAATTTTTCTCCACAGATGCTCTCTTGTGCTCTTTTAGTGCCCCACAATTGTGCAAAT
>JAOTQE010039828.1:0-10017 GCA_025631205.1 Nesometra sesokonis
CGGGCCTGACTGAAGTGGGGAGAGGGTATTGCAATGACCTCCGTCTGCCTGTCTGTCTTTCTGTCTGTCTTCATATCTAAAAACTATAGGGCCGATTTTCTTCAAATTTTCAAACAATGTCAAAACTATCTAGGTCCTCCCGAGGTTTGGTGCTTACCGCATAAATTTTGGATTCTAATCTATTTGATTTTGTGTCTACTGCCCTCTATTGGTGAAAAAGTTATTTTGGTAACAGCATGAAACAATCAGGGTATGATAACCTATATTTAAATAACGAACATCCCATTAACAATAACCTTTCTTGGCCCTGAGAATACATAAGTGTTTTTATTCTGTACTCCTGAAACAAGTTTACAAGAATTGCAATTACAGTTGTGTAAGCAGGGATGATTAAAATAGGCTATTATACCGTCCTGGTGTAACACTTGTCCCTGGGGAACAGAGAATTACAATGTTCAAAATGGTCCAATTGAGCACATATTGATAAGGAATGATCCTCTACAAATAACAGGGAAATATTCTGCAATAAAACATGGACATTAACAACCACTGACAACTCTCATATCCCAGCTGGAGTCAAGGGTCACTCCAGGTCATTAGGGTCAAATTTGGAAAAAGATTCCAAAAGAATTTAAATGGTAAAATTGATTAGAAACGGCCAATTAAACAAAATTCAATTCATCTTAAATCAATGGGTTAACAAGTTGGTTATATTATTAGACCTGCATGCCATCTAAAGCCACCACTACAATTAATCTATTACCTATACACAATGAATCTCAATCTCAAAATTTTCATATTTAAATTAAAAAAATGCACCTATATATGATTTAGTCCTGTGACGTAATTAATGCTCTGATATGTACTTTGTGTTAAAGATGTATTGTCACTTGAAAATGACCAAAACATCAATGAAATTAATTTTGAAATTAACTTGCTCATTTCTTCTTGCTCATAACTCACACACAATATCATAACGTATGGTCGTATATAACTTATAACATTTGGAAACACATGTTTTTACACGAGTTGGAAATTCTGAAAGGTATTATTTGCCAATTATATACGCGGCGAAAAATAACTAATTGGGAAAGCACAGTGATTTTAAGGGGCGCTTACAGTATCTAATTAAGTACTGTAGAATACGGGTCATAGCTGATCCTACGTTTCGTTCTTTATTAGAACATTGTCAAGAATAACAAAATCCAAGAAAACAACAATAATTAAAAGAGAGACATACTACAGATTGTGTCTTTAGAACCCAAAATAAAACATTCTGGCGCCCACCTGGCCACGGGCTACGTAAAGCGGGCCTATTGGACACATTTCACGTTTAAAACAATTGAAGTAATGGTCCTGGTGGCTAGAAGAGGACATATATATACAGACAGTAAGATAAAATAATAAAATAATAATAATTTCCTCGCCGCTCTTCAATAAAGAGTATAAAATTTAGCAAAAGTTTGATTTTGATTTTTAGAAACGCTCTTAATTAAAAGACGCTTACTATATAAACTGTACAATAAAATTTAATGACAAAAAAGTTCGACGTTTCGGAACCATCTTGGAACCATTTTCAAGAACAAATGACTAAAAATATTAATAGCAATACCAATGGGTGACAGGAAATACTAATTGATTGACAATCAAACGCTTATCAAAGGCTCTTATACTGCCCTCTATCAAATTGCCGTATTTTTACAAATCAAGTGACACATACTTTAAAACACGTGTTTTTATACGTGCTGGAAAATTCATTCTGCTATTTTTAGCATAACGAAACACCCCTGTAAACTTCAGTCCCAGATAGATTTACTAATATGATGAAATTGATTTAATATAATGACTGGCCTTTGTATTCGTAAGAACAGTAGGCCTACAGTAGTTATAGGCCTACAACTGTTTGATAACTAATCGTTATCAAACATTACATAGGACATACAAGGAATTAAAACGGTATACAGTAATGTTATCCTGATGATGTTAAATCTTGGAGGTAAAAAATACCTACATGGTTATTAATTGTGTAGTATACAACTCTACTAATAAGTCGACCCAATGCAAATCAGAAATCGGAAAGTAAAATATTATATCAATCACAAGACAAAAATGATCAATTAACACGCCCCTGAGGCCAATTCCGGACATCTAAAAACCAAAATTTTCCAGGGGAGAATTCTGTCTACCCCTTTTCTAAAAGTCCTCATCCGCCCCTGGAAATCATGTGATCATCAATTCAATCAATGGATGCGTTGCCAACTGAAATTGTGAATCTCAATAAATTTATTTAAATGTTTTTGTGTTGCAATAAAAGTTGTTTTGCAATTCTGGACATTTAAATATTTAACATCAACTATCTTTGGTATGGTAAAACCAAAATATTTGTTATAGCAAACCTGCAATCTCGTCCCTGCCGTTTTGACAGGTTCAGGCTTGACAGTAGTCACACGTTTTGTCAATGGAAACTACCAAATATTTCCATCCAATCACATTTCCGATTTCCAAGTTCTCATGAATAATTCATAAAACACGTTGGCCTTTCCACGATGTCAGATCGAAACCACGAGACAACGTTCAGCTGACGCAACGAAATATTTACTGTGGGGAAAATTGCTAATGTGATCAAAACAGTTTTGGAATTCGTTGGAGGTAGAAGTGTTATTATAGAGCCACGGATAATAAATATGACTTTGGAAGATATAGATAAAATTACTCAACCAATGCATTCTACAGAACAGCAAAAGTAAGTATTCTGGTTGTCCGTATTCTGCTTATCGATATATTTTCATTTTAGCCCTGGAACTTAGATACAACGTTCGTGTTGATGACCTGGCCATGGCGGACCAGTTGTGTTGTGCAATCCTAGTATAGGCTGGTAAGTAGGTGGATCAACAAGTCGGTACTTCCTTACGGTGTTGCAGATGGGCATTTTTCAGTTCATTTAACATTTTATTGTTTAAATTCACAAATATTTCGGCTTTAAATAACTTGTCACCAGCTGTTGCATAAAAGCGAAATATGATACTAGAAATCACTTTTAGTATAGGCCTTTTGAAATTTACATTGTTTGCAAATCATATTTTAAACCATAGCTAGAACAAAAAAGCCGATTTGACACAACACAAGAGAACTTGCTTGGCATTTAAATATTTAAATCTCAACATCACAAATTTAAGTATTTAACTGCAGTTCTTGATCATCTTGCATACTAAATTGTTGATTTATTTTCTTTCTCCAGTAACAATACAATGGATTTATCAGCTGCTTTGACGGACGTTATAGTGAAAGCTGTACCGGATAACAGGGTCACTTTTGGAGTTTATGATTCTGCTATGAAAATTGACAAGTAAGTTAAACAGTTTAATTGTTTCATTTTCGTGCACTCATCTATAATAAATTAAATTTATAAATGTTAAATAAATCTTAAATTATACATGTTGGCTATACATATTGAAGTAATTAAATTGCTTTTAACACTGTATAAAACATTAAAAAATTAATTATTTTATTTCATTAATTTAACCACATGGTATGGGACTTTTAAAGAGACAAACTCTATGGCTCATAAGCCAGAAGTTCCGGACAATATTGACAATAAAAACTTTCAATGTAGGCCTAGGTGACTTTAATCATAAAATATTGTAATATTTTCTAGTGACTTCAATATTAATGTTTGCTCTTTCTTATTGCAGTGAGTCAGATGATGTACTTGCATGTATACAAGTGGAGAGTACAGAGATGGACGCAGCACTCAAAATGCACTTAACCTTACTGGAGGCTTACTGTAGTGAAAATGAGATAAAACTGGTCAAAGTCACCAATCATGAACATTTAGCCAAATTGCTTGAGAGTGTACGTGCAAAGAACAAAAATGGTGCAGATCTTCGTAATGACGATATTGTATGTATGGTTATAGAGGTACGTTATAAATTTTTCTATAATCTTGTTATTTATGACAGTAGGATATTAATTTAGTTGGGGTCAAACCAACCAGTTTAGTAATTTTTTTTTTGTTAATTTTGTATTTTCTTGGTTCACTTTACACAGTAATTCATTTTGTAATGTAATGAAATCTACAAGCAACTTTTGTCAATTCTTTAAAAAAAAAATTCCCCATTTATTTATTATTAAGTATAAATTGGATTCATTGGTTTACAACTAGTGTTTGTGATGTAAATGTTTAAATAGTATACTATAGCAGTGTTTAAGTTGCCATACTCAGATGCCCAAATTCTACACCTACACCAAAGTTCATATTGGCTACTTTTGTTAAAATTCAGATTAGCCAAATAATTTGTTTCTACAGACGTATCGTTATGGCTCATTAATTACTACTAATTAATTACTACTACTTACTAATTTTACCAAATTTGCTAAAAACTTCTTCAAACTTAACCACTGCTATAGGTATTTTACAACACTTTTTTGTGGATTTTTTTTATTACTACACTATTTAAATCTTTGGGAAAATTTTCAATGAAATTTGTCGTCCTATAGTTTAACTACTCCCAAAAATGTAGTATGGCTGTAATTGCTAATAAATGGTTAAAAGAATGGTACTACACTAATATAAAAAAAAAACAAACAATTATTAAGGTCATGTATGCCTAGATTAAAAAATCTAAAATGTCTACAGTAAATTGTTTTACATGAAATATTAACCAATTTGCTTGTTTTTATTTTTTTCAGGAGACTAAGGAGCCAGATGATGTCAGTTCATCATTTACACAGATCTACAACACACAGCAATACAGTTGGCACCCTCATGTTTCTCTATAATGATTTAAAAAAATAGACAATAAAGAAGGATATTAAAGGATTGCTGCTGGCCAGTTGAATCTTTTTTACAAAAGTGCTTTGAACAATAATTGGAAATTTCTGACATCAACAAAATATTTGCTAGTAGTAATTCTTCAATCACATGTACGAATTGGAATGCCAGATCATGTGAGTGACAAAGAATTCAATCCCAGCCTCTAATTGGACAAGGTAGTACTGCCTGTTACAAGACCAGACCAGACCAACTAATTATGATTGCTCACTGAAGCAGAACGGTTTACCTGAAGCTTATTACCAGCCAAAAGGTTACTGTATTTTTCCGCAACAAGGAATCTCCTATAGAAAATTTTGTATTCTTTGAAAACTGATAAAAGCATGGATTACTAATTTGCAGTTTTTACGTGCTAAAGCTTGGATTAAATACATCTATCTGCCTAGATACATTCATAGGCCTATAAAGGTAAATGTGTTTTGACAGACAGTTCATAGTCTTTGTTTATTTTTTACACTTATGACGTACAACTTTTATTTATTCTACTTCAAAGACATGTTTTCTTCTAGGATGTTATTGTTGACTTTCTGATATCTAGTATTACTGTACGTTACAAACTTAGTTTACATTGAAAAAATGCTAACATTAATCGCCTAGACAATTTGTCAAAATATTTTTGTAAATTTATGTAAATATAAATTTTTTCTATTATATAGTATTTGCTACAATGTTCCAATAAAAGGACATGTATATATTAATAAATTATATAAAGGTATTTACTGTGTTATAAAAGTAATATAAAGAGATTAAAAAATTAAAAGATAATTTTCAAACTGTTTTGAAAATGGCTAGTAAATTGTATCAATTTTTAAAAGGCCAATTGCATGGTTTTTGTAGAAGGTAATATTTTCTAAGGAATATTTTGGGAATGATTAGTGTATTTTAAAGGAATACTCGTTACACAGTGCAGTTGCATTTAATCGACCAGCATTTTACACCACCTTTATGTCTAAACCGAACTGTTCAGTTTTCTGGACCTTGGTTTGGTGAAGCCTCAATCACACTGGACCCATGTTTAAGTAGGTATCCGATCGTTTTGGTCGCCCCTTCGTTTTGGTCGCGCCTGTTTTGCTATATGAATTAGTCCTTCAAAATACTTTGTAAACTAATATTTTTTATGTAACACCAATTTTAATTATAAAAATATTATCTTTTCTGCTTTTGCTTACAATTTGTTGTGCAATAACAATTATAAATTTTCAAAATAGGCCCAATTTGATGGTAAAACCACTGATTTTCGTAGGCGCCTGTGTTTTATCACAGAAAAACACTGTAATTTAATTAAATTATACCAGAGTCAATCTATTGAGACTTTTCCAACATTAACAAATATTAGCCTATTATTATCCATTTATTATTTTTAGTTTTAGTAAGTTTTACACCATATTTTAGCTGAAAAACGTGACAAAATTAACGGCGCGGCCAAAACGAAGGCGTGACCAAAACGATCTGTATTCTTTAAGTATTACCAAGTCATGAGTAACATGAATCGTATGGTTTATTTTAAAAGTTTTACCATAGGTTATTGTAAAGTAACCATGAATCCAAGTGCAAACAACAGCAAGATTTAACCTTTGAAATGTTATTAATGATCTTGGTAAAATTGTTTTTTTAATCCAGTGCGATTGCAGCTTTAGTATTAAATTGGTTTTGTGTACCCAGAGCTTGTGGAATTCTGCTTGCCCATTTGGCGAGCCGTTTTGAAACTTGCTTGTCCCAAATTTCACTTGTCTTGCACTAATGTGGAAAGGATACACAATACAAGATGTATTGATACATGTAGTTGCTTAAACTTGTTACAAAACTATGGTTGCCCAGTACACACTATTGGTGACATGGGACAAGTGTTTCTACAAGAGATATTAACATTTACTTTGCCCAGTACAAGTTATTTGTTGCCTGGACATGGGACAAGTGTTTCTGTAAGTTCTAGTAACATTTACTTTGTCCAGTACAAGTTATTCGTTGCCTGGGACATAGTGCGAGTGTTTCTAAAAGCTCAGTAACATAAGTAACATTTACTTTTGTATTACACAAGGTTGTTATCAGATGCATATTTATTATCAGTTTATGTAAAGTATAACCTTAATATCGTACTGATTAAGTTGTTATTAGAAAAAACATGAAATATTGCATAAAGAAAAATCATAAATGGCTATACAGTAACGGTATGAAAAGGAACTTGTTTTAAGTACAGTAATTAAATTTATTGAAAACTGTACAATATTAAAAAAGGTACTGTACTGTAATTCTAAAGTACATACTGTAAACAATTGTAAATTTAGTTGTTGATACTGTAAACAATTGTAAATTTAGTTGTTAAATTTTATCACAATGATTTCTTAAATTGAAATTGTATCAAATTATATAAAAATTGCGACAATGTGTATTGTTCTTAAATGTTTAAAGATATATAATTTAGCTGTTTTCTTAAAATTGTGCATATTATGAACTTTTAATAATAAATTGGCTTTAAAATAATTTATACTATCAACTGAATCAACTAAAAATACTGTACATTACTTTTTAATGTCTGATTTCATAAATACAAAAAAACCTAGAAATATTTACTTAACTGTTTAAAATAAAAATCGACATTTTTCTGTTTGATAAATGTATATGTAACTCCTATGTGAGTAAAAAGAAGGTATAATATTTGGATTTGTTATGAAATCGAGAATGTTTGCTTCGAAAATAAAGTTTAACAAAAAATGAGATAAACGTTTGTGTGTTCTCTGTTCCTAGTCTTCCTGTTGTGGTGGTTTGGTGTTGTGCCTTTGTGTTGCTATTGTTGATAATGAAAAGAATGCAAGTGTTTGTGGTATGAAAGGAATTTTTAGCAAAATTTGTTAATGGAATTTTATTGTACGCTCGATACATGGCAGGAACTGAAAGAATTTTAGCAGAATAGTATTTTTGATACAATAGTTAATCGGAACAAAGACTTTATGAAATAATCTTAGCAGAATTATAATGGGATGTGTACGGTATTGACTGGAAGACCTTGATAATACAAGTGAACCACCTTGATAGAATGGCAGTTATAGCAGAATATTTCTGTCATGTTCATGTCATTATAAAAAAAAAGCCCGTTTGACTGTCCCACCCTCAAATTTAACACATGTGTATTAAACCAATATTGTTTTAGACCTAAATAGAGCCCTACTTGTAAGAGACTGAGATACTAAATAATAAAGAAACAGAAATTACAAAGTTTAAAGGGATCCTAACAGAATACTGTACTGTGAATGGAATTAGCGCTGTATTGCAGTCGGATTAGATTTCAGTGACTATTGGTGTCGTGATTTAAAAGAATACCTCTCCCCCCGTTATCTGGCAAGGTACTTGGATGAAAGAATTTGTGGTGAAATTCGTGAATGGAATTTGCTTTTGTAGACACAACAGATTTGATTTCTGTGGATTAGTAAACAAACGGATCGGAAAGCTTCCTCGCTATGCAATTAAATACTAATTCGTGGAATGTGGTGACCCGCGGAACTCGAGAGAGAGATCGTGACTCATCATAAACCAACAAAAAATATTCAATGTACTCTGTATATAATAAACAATTTTATATCAGTGCAACAAAACTTGTAATAATAATGTAACATTTTAATCCATGCCTTAGCCTACATGTACAAGATTAAGCAAAATTCTCGGATAATTCCCTTCTTCCGTTTATAGTTCAATATCAGGCTTTAAGCAATACTCATACTGTAGTATCCTAATTAATATTGCTAAGGAATGTTTTGTTTTATCTATATAGGCCTATGGAATTTTTTTTTATAAAACTTTAACTACGACCAACTTTAATGGTCGGTATCAAGGTATAAATAAATACGGAACGGTCCTGTTTACCAAACACATGTTCTCATGCACAAACAAAATTTTTCCATTAAAATTAAAATTACCATTAATTACTGGTAATAATTTGTAACTCACGGTTTAAATGACAAACGCCGTTAATGCGCCAGAAATCAGAAGACGCGAATCATGGCAAATTGTATATTTTCCTCCAAACCTACTGAGGCCTCAGTATGTACATCTGGCTAATTTTGGCAACATCAGGATCCAGCGAAAGGGGAATAGACGCCTGGTCCATAGGTAGGCCTATACATCGATGGGGTCAATATTTAGGGCCGGCGCGCCTGATAAGGTGGTGGGGCCCAAAAATGGCGATAGTGGGGAGGGGCGCCGAATAATCCTGAACATCCCCTAACTGAGAACCATGTAGGCTATTCTCTACTTTTTATCGTGACAGAAAAAAACCGACAGTTTTAATACTGATTTTTAATATCCATGATTATTCCTCCTTGGACTCATAAACCATCTCTCAATATTTTTTTCCAATTTAAAAAAGCTCAACTTAACAGACACACATTCTGGTGGGCAGTGAAACTGGAGGCTATATAGATTAACTATTAACTACAGGAAATATTCGTTCCTTCACCATTGAGAAAATAAGCCTGATGATTTGAAAATGATTATGGAATTAACGGAAGGAGCAAAGAGCGAGGGCTTTGCGGTACACAAATCGGGTCAGCATATGACCTGAAAGTGCGTATTATTAGTGCTTAATATGCCTACATGTAAATATTTTTTAAATAATTTATTTTTTTTATATAAATCAAAGGCCTGGAGGTTCTAAATAGCTTATTATTATAAAGAATGAAATTATTGTCTTATCAAGGTAACTAAACAATTTGTACCGGCGGTAATCCTTATAATAAAATGTGTTGCCTATAAAACATGCATCCTAATGTTTTTCCCGTTAGAGTTCACTGAAAACAGAGTGACTAACGAGCCATCACGTATTCAACTTGCATTTTATAGGGGAGGGGATTCCCCTCCCATAGTCAAAGTCCATGTGGCCCCCTTAAAACATCACCCAAGATGATTAAAAAGGAGTCATGAAACATTTTGTCTGTCTGAAAATGTTCCTCTCCTTATATAATAATCCGGATTTGCCCATTGGTTGGTTGCATTAACACCATTCGATCATCCATTGCATTGGCGATGGTTGCAAATTAGACCAATACAGTGGCGGGGGAGCTAAAAGAGAGGACCCGATGCCTATTTTGACACAATGAGATTTTCACAGAAAACTGACAGAGCTCCCAAGTCTCACTATTTTGGCAGAAGTCTCACTATTTTCCAGTAAATCTCACTCTTTCACTATTTTTGAC
>JAOTQE010039839.1:0-10015 GCA_025631205.1 Nesometra sesokonis
AGAGGGAATAGAGCTCCTTAATATTTTGAGGAGAGCTATTCGTAGCTCTCCTCTTATTTCTTTAAATGAAGGTCTGGAATGCTCATAGAGGCCTATAGTTATGAAGATATTTCGGTAGGACCAAAACTAACCCAAAAGCCATGCCGTACAAGTCGTGTTTTTTGTTCAATTTACCAGTATAAATTTTTCAATTGGGAGAACACTGAAGATGTACATAATTTTTCTATTTAATAAAGAGAACATGTACTGTTGGCTAGATGTCTTGAGCTAGGTAGGTCTACCAGAGACCTAGATAAAACTAAATTATTTATGATACTAAATATTCAGTAAATAAGGCCAAAATTATCTTTGTTGCCCAACATCGCAAATATCAGTTTTTTTTTTTATTATTAGATCACACGACTAAATACACAAAATTATTTCAAAATCTTACATTTCTAAAGTTATACAGAAAATTGTGAGGGCATAAAATTTGATCAAAATGGATATATTCGGTGTCGTGAGGCCCCAAGTGTACCCCATGAAAGTCTGAAATGGACTTACTTACAGTGAGGTCCTTCTAAAGGTGATTAAAATTTCTGAAGAGTGTAATCCATGTTTAAATGTGCACATCATCCATGTTGTACACAGAGCCAACAGCTTAATGTCTCATCCAATAGAATGTTTGCTATTAACTAATAAATTACATTAATTTTTTCAACCCTCCAAGCAAAATAGATTTGGAATTGAATTAGAGAACATACAGTAAAAGGAGCCTACTAAAACAATTCCGACCGATTTCAAGTTATACTTTGACAACAAAAATTGTTTTAAAGGCCTAATTGATACTGAAGGATGCCTTATTTATCTCTGACTTTGATCTTGTCACAGATCATACAATATTCTTTGCTATTCCCTCAAAGGCATTCATTGTTGTGAAATTAATATTTTTGTAATATTTACCTGTGAACCAGAGTAGTCAAATTCACCAGCTTGTCCAATAGACAGTCCACCAGATCCCAAGATGAGCACTTTGTTAGGTCTGGAAGCCTGAAACTTTGAAGTGATCTTTGGTTTGTACTCCAACCTGGACTGGATGCGTTCCTTTACGGTCATCCTAAATAAAAATAATAAGTGATACTTATTTAGTGCATATGACCAAGGTCACTATTCATTTCACATTATCACCCCTTCATTTGAACAAACAATTAATATAGAATATATTCCACAGTGTTGCAACCATAAATGTGAGGCGTCTCCACACAATGAGTCGGACTTGGATAGAAATTATAAGCTTTTTATTGGCTTTTAAATGAGGTTTATAGCTTCAGTATAACCAGAGAAAAATCATTTTAAAACATTGGTGTATGAAAACACACTTTATGGAGAAAATCGACTTTAAAGATAAACAACTGTTGACTTTGTGTGTGTTTTTTCATTGAATTTGAAAAAAAAACCTTTACAACATGTAGTTCAAAAACATGTTTATTGTAAATAAACAAACACGAAGTTTGTAATCATAAAATTTAATTACTAAACTTAACAAAACAGGAATCTCACTTTTGTTAAATTATCACTTTCTGTCTATTTTTGTGAATATCTCAAAATGACATGGTATACAACATAACTCATTTTGTCATGACAACTCACAAACGGAGAATATCAAATTGTTATCTCTCAGAACCCACCTATACACCTGGGTGGACAGAAGCAATGTGCATAAAGTTTTTGTCTAAGAACACAAAAAAACGACCTGAGTGAGCCTCAAATTTGGGTGATTAGAACCATTGCACCAACTGTTCACACTAATGAGGATAAAGATCAATACTTGAGCTATGATGTCCGTTGAGCATTAAATTAGCCCTACCACTGGAAGCAGTTGACACAGTGATGGAGTTGCAGACTTCCAATCACGAGGGCAGGAGTTTGAGGTTTACTTTGTTTATCTCTCCACCCAGAGTATAAGTGGGTAACTGTTAGGTGAAAATGTCATAGGAGTGGCTGTAGCTTCGTGGTTAGCATGCTTGCCTTCCAATCCCGAGGTCCTGGGTTCGAACCTGGCCGAACGCTAGGTTGGTTCCCACGACTTAACAACGCCACTCCACAAGCCTCATAATGAGACATGGTTTAGAAAGCATGGCGTAGTTCTCATTCTGTAAGTGGCGAGTAAACTTGCTGTTGGATGTGACACGAAATAAAAAAAAAAGTATATGCGCTGATTACAGCTGGAAAATTATGGAATGGATTACGTTTCATAGGTGTTGTTCCAATGACTGGTGAAATAAGGGCTATAAATGTCACATGATCATTATTAGACTGACTTGAACAATAATTATAGACTTGCTTACCCTAGCGATCCTCCACCTGCCTTGTAAGCAATCACTGTGTCCAGGAAGACATCAAAGAGGAACTCCAGATCTTGAGGCCCTCCCATATGTTCTGGATGGAACTGGACACTGAAGAACGGCTTGGAGTTGTGGACAATACCCTCATTTGTGTGGTCATTGGCATTGGTAAACAGGATTGACCAATCATCCGGCAGGTTGTTGGCATCGATTGCAAATCCATGATTCTGAGTGGTGATGTAGCAACGGTCTGTACCATTATGAATGCAGGGTTGGTTATGACCGCGATTTCCATACCTAAATAAAATAGAATATTATTGTGTTTATATAGATGGTTGGAATTTGAGAGATAGGGTCATTTCTTTGAATTAGAATTTATTTAAGCAAGAATAAAACCCTTACTTCATTTTGTATGATGTAGCTCCTATTGCCAACGAGCAAAGTTGATGACCAAGACAGATACCAAACACTGGCTTGGGGTTAGATTCGTTCAAGATCAACTGTAGGTTTTTAATGGTTACATCACACTGTGTTGGATCCCCTGGTCCATTGCTAAGAAACAGCCCATCATAAACTGGAAAAAATCATTGTTAATAAGGTTATTGTTCAAGATTTTTTATGTATTATGCAAGTAAAAATCAGGAAATTAAAATTTAACACAATGAAAATACAGCCACCCTTCTTATTTACGAACTTCTACAAATTTTTTATTACAAATACTTTCATTAACATGTTAAACTTTATGATCATGTTTGCCCAATTAAAAAAATTAATACTGGTAAATTGTCTAAAAAACATGACTTGCCAGGCATGGCTTCTGGGCTGGTTTTTGGCCCTACCCCAAATATCTGCATAACTATAGGCTTATATTACAATTCTTGCATTTGTTTACTACTAAAGTGTATAGGAGGGCAAAAAATAGATGAGAATCAAAATTATAAGCTAATTATTTTTTAATAAACAAAATTTTTCCTGTAAATTATAATTTTTACCGGTAAATTTGAGATAACCATACTCGGGAGAACATTGGATCATTATCCCTTCCTAAATTATTGGGTATTTATTTAACACCCTTAAAAACATGAGTGTACATCTGGCCTTGGAGAAAAATTTAGTTTACTAACAGAGCTTCCAAGTTTGGAGATCCAAAAATAGTGAGATTTATTTTTGTCAACGAAACGAAAATTTGAATTTTGGCCAAAAATATGAGCCGTGAACTAAATAATGTGCAACCCTTTGATGTGTACTTTCAATAGGAAAATCAATGTTTTATTAAAAAGTACAGTTAATTTCTATTGTTGGATAATCTGAGATCTGTGGTATGGTATTGTATACACAGAATCATTGGTTTTTGTGTAATTTCAGAAAAATAATGTAATTTCAGAAAAAATAGTGGAAAATGTCAAAAAATAGTGAGAAAATGTCAAAAATAGCGAGAGAGTGAGATTGACTGGAAAATAGTGAGACTTCTGCCAAAATAGTGAGACTTGGGAGCTCTGTACTAAGTATAAGTTAGCTACAGTGTGACAGGGCCTAAAAAAAGAGTTCAGTGTATGTCAGCAATTTAGACACTTATTTTCATACAGTTAACATATGCTGGCAAAATTCTCAAGTTTAAAGGGCCATAATTAGCTATAATCATCAAATTTGTATTATTTATGATCGATTTTTGATTTGAAGTCTAAACAGAAAGCATTAAGTGCAGGGCGGACTTCCAATCATAGGGTAAGTTGTTTGGGACTCACTCTGGTCAACCGCTTGTGTTCCTAGAAAATGCATTTTTTTCATGTTGCCTCTCTACACTGAAGAGTATAAATAGGTACCTGTGAGGTACAAATACCATATGCACGGATTATTATAGCTAAAACGTTATGGAATGGATTGTATTTTATAGCACGTTTGTTCAATGATTGGGATAATCATTGTGAAGTGTTTTAGAGGCCTTAGCAATAAGCGCTATATAAATGCCACATAATATAATATAACACACCACAACACAACATAATATATCCCAAAATGGTTAAAGCAACTGATTCCTGTCAAGCCAATTTCAAATAGATTTAGGCCACGACTAATTGGTGATTGGATGACCCACTGTGGTTTTTGGTTTGGTGTTTATTGACAGAGTTGTTTTTACCTTCATTTTTAAGTGGGTGATTCCAGGGTACAACTTTTACACATGCTCCTTTTTGTGCCAACAATCTTATCTGGTTATTTTTTATTCCGCAATCAACTGCAATGATTTTCAGCTTACCGTCCTGGTTATAAGTCTTGGGTTTCTATAGGAAACAAAATAAAATAATCATTGCCTGTATACGACTATATTACCCCTAGAACAACATTTAGTTTTGTTTTTTTTTTCACTAATTTCCAAAACTATAATGACTGAACAGTGCTGGGTTTGGATAATTAAAAACAATTAGTAGAAATACTGACAAATGTTTGTCTAATGTTGATAATAGAGTGGGCCCGAGAAAGATCAAATTTTACATTTTATAAAATTAAATTGTTTTATAATTATTTATTTATTATTGATTACATGTCAAATTGATTGGAAATGCATTTAGGTGGACTATGAATTTATAACAAAAATATAGATCTTAGGTATTTATGTAAAAAATAAAACAATTTGAGACACAATTTACTAATTCCCAAAACAATCATAATGACAAAACAGAAACACTGACAAAAGGTTTTTTTAATGTTAGTAATAGAAAGGGGCCAAGACTTTTTACATTTGGTTAAATTAAATTATCATTATTATTTATTTAATATTATTAATTAAATTGATTGGAACTGTATTTAAGTACATTATGAATCTATAATAAATATATTAAAAAAACGAAAATATGAAAGAGCATTGCACAATTTCAATAAAATAATCTTTAGGTTGGATTAAACATAATGAGGAAGGGAGGCCCACACACCTCCACCATGCCTAATTACATCCCTGGAAAACAGCACCTATCATATTTGTAAAACATATGTATTCATATATTTATGTAGAAAATTTCAATAAAACAATTTGAGACCAAAAACAAGTAACTCACGTCTGTTGATACTTGGGCTATCAAGTAATCGACATCTGGGTTATAAAATTTCACAGTGTTTGGATCAGTTCCATCAGTAACAATCTAAAAATAGAAAAGAAATTATTAAAGCAAAACAAGCTGCCAAGTCAGAACCATAGCAGCTCAGTCAATTCAACTAAATTATGAAACTTTTAACCCTTTCACATTAAACACCAGGTTGGTACTCTGGAGAAACTCCAAATTGCCATTTCACAAGAGCAACTATTCACATCAACTGTAAAAGCCAGGGATATTCCTTTCATTCTCGCATTAGAAATTTGAGTCTTTCAAAAAATTATACTGCCCTCTATGTATTTTGTGGGCAAGTCAATCGTTGAAATGAATGTACAATATCGTTTCCAATAGTGTTTTTAAAGCAAATTATTTTTAATACTGATAGAATGAGGATTACCTTTTGACCTTAAAACCTGGAAATTCAAGATCAGACTATATTCAGCTTTGCAACCCCAGTTTTTAAACACCGCAATTTGTTTTTGGAAATCACACTGAACAAAACTCCGGGGTTGATGGCCTGATATGTGAAAACTCCATAAGATTTATTATTTACGGCTAGATAGTGAACTTAACACTGTAGATCCCATGTAGGCACCTCTTATTGATGGGTCATCGGCATTATCTCAAACATGCAAGTTAAATAATATTTTTTTTATAATTATTGTATTTTTTACATTCTTTTGTCATACAAATTATACATATATTTTATGGTGTCATTACATTTTGGATTAATTTACTTGCATTTATTGATAAATTTTAAACTTTTATGAAAGATTGGGGGCGCAATTTTGTTGTAGCAACATTTATGAAAGATTGGGGGCGCAATTTTGTTGTAGCAACAGAGTTAAAACCTAACACGATTTGATTGGTTGGATTTCAGACATACTTTATTATTCAACAGTAGGTGTATCCATGGAATTGCACTTTGGGCTATGTATTCTGTGGAAGTTCACTATCTAGAAGTTAAAATAATGCATGAATGGAAACTCAGAAGTTTTGCTAGACTGTGTGAAAAGGTACTGTTCATGACAGACATCTATTGTATAATGTAACAGTACTGAATTTACTTTTTTTGACAGTTACAATTGAGATAAAGTAAACATCACAAAAACACACTAAACAACACTATTTTAATTACCTTTCCTAACATAGTACCATGTTCGCGGATGCATTTGGTTAAAAGTCTTGTGTCAACACCTGGAAATAAATTAATTCAATCTATCAGATACAAATAATTGTTTTTCATGTAAATCATATATTTTATTTTATTTCATACCTGCCAACATTTGGACTCACGAAAGTGGTAGGCCTCCTCACTGTTGCAGAGTTGGTTAAATACAAATACAAGCTCAATCCAAATTTTCTTTGACAAAAAAAATTGATATGCCTATATATGGTAACGATGATGTCACACCATGACCATATATAGAAATGTCATTGCCATATATGGGTATCATCAAATTTTTTTGTCAAATAAATTTGAATTACTGAATTTAAATTTGATGAGCAAAAAAAATAATTTCATTTCACCCCTCTTGCCGTTATTCTGGTGATTTAGGTCGTTTTAGTGCCCATTTACTATGTACTTTGATGATCTTGGGGTTCATTTTGTAACTTTCCATATGTCCATTTTATTTTTGGTATTAAATTTCAAAAAGCGGTACAGGATTTCCATTCAAAAGCGGTAGGTGGTAGGAAGGTCCAAAAAGCGGTCTAGCCTACCGCCAAAATCGGTAGGGTTGGCAGATATGTTATTTATTTCAACACCCTGACCTACAGAAAAACAAGTCTGCAAATAACAGGAGGGTAAACATGTAGATAGTACAAAGTCAATGCATAAAAAAATAAAAATAAATAAAGTTCCATCTAAATAAACATTGTAAAGTCAATATGTATAATAAACTTACAACCTTATTTTAAACTAATTCAATGAACAAGAGAAAATATTATAAGAAACCGCACAAAAAAATACTTCAACTTTTAAGTATTATGTTGCCAAATTAAGGGTAAATAATATTCTAATTTAGAGTGGAATTATCGTATGTATAAATCCTTAAAATAAGCAAGCTATTTTCAAAATCATTTTTCGTCATTTTTCAGGTGACAATGCATTTTTAAAGATCAATAATTTATATTAATAGTACTAAATGTACAACAACTTACCACATATGGCTGGAATATTGTGTTCTTTTAGCCAATCTGAGAGAGATCTCACAGCTGCCCAATGGCTATATTCGTCAGCTATTTCTCCAACAATTAGCCCAGCCACATGGATATTCGTTGACTCGAACCACTTCAATAATCCAAATTCATCCTTGTCATTGGCAGGGATACCATAATTACCAATCATTGGATAAGTCAGCACAAGTATTTGGGATTTATAAGATGGGTCAGTAAGAGATTCTGGGTAACCAACCATGCCAGTCTGAAAAACTAGAGAAGAGTAAAAGAAACTTGATAAATACTGTAGATCTCTTTATTTTCATGGCTCTAAATGTTCACGATTTTAAAGATTTTGCAACTTTTATTTTCACGATTGAACATTTAAAAAAAATTATTCTGCAATTTTTCCAGTTAGTATGTTGGACATAATAACTGTAATTTGTTTAGAAAACTTATTTTAGTTGAGGACCACGATTTCAGTTTAAAACTAGAGTGCTTGCAATTGACAGACATGTTTAACAGGCCGATTTAGGCAGATTTAGTCAAGAAATTGGGTATACCTAATGCATTGAAAAACACGGGTAAACTGTGCGTATACGCGTGAGATAAGCCTACACTCTGAGCGCTGTGATAGCGACGGACTACGATTTTTAATTAAACTGGTTGAAAAATGTCAAGAAAATACATTCATTTAGAAAGTATTTTGATTGCATTAAGTTTACTATTACCAAATTACAAGATTTTTTAGTTTAGACAATATGGAATTTAATATTTTTTTATTAATAATGTTGGTATTATATCAAAATTTGGAACCCAACATTTCCCGTTGTTTATATTTTGTCTTAAATGACCAGAGGACCATGTTACATTGTTAGAAAACTGCGGAAAATAAACATTTTGTAAGAAAAATGTGGGCCTAATAAACAATAAACAATTACTTCTACCAACAATAGACTCTCAGCAATTAAAATAAATGAAAGTATAGAAAATATAGTACGGCAGTCTACTGGGGTGGAATTAGAGGGGGACGGGTCAGCTTAGCCACCCCCCCACCCTCCTTCAGAGGAAAAATATATCAATATTTATTAACATTGTCTATAAAACGAAAAATATTCAGCAATCATAAGACAAGAATTGATTCCTTAAAACGCCCCTGAGGCCAATTCCTTGACAAAAGACCAAAATTTCCCTGAGCGTGCCCGGACCCTAAACCTTTGACCCCCCCCCCCCCCTTTCCAAAAGTCTGCATCCGCCCCTTATCTAAAAGGGTTTCCCAACCCAATAGTGTGCAAATAAATTTTGATCTCTAGAGTAGTAGGAATCCTGGCGGAATTTCTCCCATACAGTATGGGGCTCTGATTAAAGTTTTCAGGCATTAATTGTTTCGAACCGGATCCAAACATGTTGAAGGGATAGTTCTAACAAAAAAAGTACAGTCGGGAACGTTATGAACGAGCAGGTGGTAAGCAAAGGGAATCACTTTGCATCCTGTGGTTGAATTGGCTGCACTCCATTTTCTTGTTCCAGGCCCATACTTCAATGTTTAAATTTCAAAGGAGTGCATTTTCTGAAAGTCCAGAAATGGCCCGTTCTTTTTCTTTACTCCAGCCCATCATGAAGAGACAGATACAGACATCTTATTGAAAACTGCGATCGAATCAGGAAAGACAAACAATCTTGATCGGATACGAATATGAGTAACAAGTCAAATTCTTAATTATAATAATATAAAAAATAAAATATCTGCAATAGATCAGTTAAAAGCAGTAGTACAATTGTACAGTCTACTATAAAATTTTAATTGTAATTTACAAAAACTGCTAGTTTTACAACGCTTTAAAATCGGTATATCTTTTAAATCAGTATACTTTTTCTTTAAAATACCGTTAAAATTTATGGTTATCCTAATGTTTGTCATCTATTTTTTAATCAATAAAAACTTACGAAATTAATCAAATAATAAAAATACATACTTTACAGTAATTATTGTACTAGTCATCGTTAACTGTATCTTATAATCTGTGCTAATTGCGTGGACAAACGAGTTACGCTCGCCTTTTCATTTTAACAACGCGCCCGCTTGTGGTGCGCGTCAAATTTGTATTCTGACTGGTAACTAAGGACATCAGCCGTCGAAATTTATCGTTTTGTTTAATTATCTGTGAAGTTTGATAAATAGTAAACGTTTAATATACAACTACACATACACTTATCCATTAATAAAACTATACAGTCGTGAATTAATAAAACTATACAATCGTGAATTATGACAATTTAGGGCCTTGCTCGGAGGCGAGACCTGGTAAAGTTCCAGGAAGGGCGCTCCAGCGCAGACGCGTGCTAATTGAAATGCAATTGTGCGTTACATTAGGCCCCATAAAAAAAATTATTAGTTTATCACCCCCGCGCGCATCACTTTTGCGAAAATCCCGATTTTTTTTT